>JAKRZM010000868.1:25476-137638 GCA_036379175.1 Heliconius cydno galanthus
AAAGAGTAATATTTGTAGTCCTGGGACTTGAAAAACCATCACAGGGTGTCGGTTTTTGCGATATTTTTTAAAATCAATATAATATGAAAAATACATGACAAAGATTTTTTTTTATATTTTTCTCATAACTGTTACGACTTGGTCTATCACCTGGTTTCGTTTTATCGTTGACTCCTGGGACACCCTGTATATAATATAATATAATTATTTTTTTGTAGTATGTTTAAATTTTAATTGTTGTTAACATAGCACATGTATGATGTATTGTTTGCTTTCAACCGGTTATGGATAAGTGCAACAATTTTGTGTAATATTAATTATTCTTATAATGTAATAAACAAAAAAAACTGTCATACTTTTTATAGTTTTCATTTCCCGTAATCAGACTGATAAAAATATATTTTAACTCGCTAATAACAGTTATTCAATAAACAGGTAAGAAAGCTCGACTAAGAAATATAAACGTCAACCGTTACATTAGTCTAGAATTTTTTGTTTACACTACAAAAATGTAAAAAGATTAAAGAGGAAATCATAATTTTATCATTGAAGAGCCTTGTGATAAATTACTTCAACATCCTATTTCCGTCTGTCGCAAAACATCTCTTTTTTAACATAAATATTTAATAATAAGTAATTTGAGCAATCTTTTACAATTCTACTTCATTACTTTAGTTCTATAACGTCACTTAGGCGCTGTGTCAGTCTATACATAATAGATTTTTTTGAGCTTCAAGTATATAGCAGGGTAGGCAGAGAAAGCCTAGTGTTAAGACCGGACCGACCGGAAGACCGAATTCTGGAGGCACTGTGTATTGAGTGGCGGAACTCAACGTCGCGCTTTACCTCGACACCAGAGCGATGAAATGATAATAATATAAATATAAAAATTTTTCAATTTCTCGAATAGGGATCGACCCCACAACGTCGCGGTTACAGTCTCACCGTTGTGCTCCTGCACCCCGACTGGTTTCAATACATAATAGTACCTACCTAATACAATCGAATTATAGTGGGACGAATTTTCCTCAGTTTTAGTCTAAATTCGAGACAAAAAATAAATAAATGAAATTTACAGAGATATTCCTTGAAATTATGACTGTATTTTGTTTTTGTACTAAAATTATACTCGATAAGATTGATAAATAGAATCATTGATAATAATTCTTCTAATAAATACATTTTATCTTGCAGCCAAGGTGATCGATATGACGATGATGTGATAATATTTTCGTAAACAAATGTAATACTAATATATTAGTAGATATTATGATATACTGTTTACTCAAACAAAGTCAATGTGACTCGAGACTAATAAATTATACGTTAGATATTTTCGACTGCATAACGTTCTTAATTTCACCTTCACCGGCTTATATTGAAAATCCTTTAAATACCTTTGGTCTGGTGTTTTTACTGTAAACATAATGTAATTATCTTTTTTTATTATAGTAGACTAGCGCTTAACTGCTGCTCGCCCCGTGGTCAAATGGAAATAAGTAAGGATTGTGTATGACACATGACACATTCTAAGTACCCGAGGCACAGAGACCTGTCCACAAGCACATTAGATTACATCGAAACTATTAACTTAGTGTAACCGACCACGTTAATAGACTGTCCAAAACAAAAACATTTTTTCGGACTGGAGGACGTTCAACCAAGTAGTTTTTAGATTTAAATTTTAAGTGTAGAATTTTAAAAAGATTTGAGCTTATTTCTATGCAAAAAATTTGATGTGCAATTTCAATTATAAATAATGATCGAATATCGCCCGTACGGCATAATCCATCCAAATATATACTAATATACATGCTACTATGTAACATATTGTTGTTAAAACTGTTGCTTTAATTGTTTATTGTTGGAAATATGGACTTACAGCCTACACAACTGACGTTTCCTTCCATATCATGTGAGAGTTAAAATTAAACGATGATTAGACAATATCAATACCATGCAATGTTATTGACCTGATGATTTCATAAAATATTTAATAATGTTTATATTAATTAATATACAATTATGAATTGTCCACTTCTGTTTTGATTTGCAGAGTTTTATAATATCTGCAAATCATTTTGATTTCTGGTTTATTTTCCAAGGAACATAGAATATTTCAATCCATTTTTTTACCGAAAGAGGTGAAACTAAAATAAACTGATCATATTTCAAAAGTGATCCATTTAGTTCTCATATAGGAAAAACTCTAATGAGATATAGGTATGCTATTATATTACTAACGTAGGTTAAGCAACTATGTACTAACAAAAATGATATGGACCTAAAGTCTGAAATAAAGAGATTATTTATATAGATTTTTATTAAAAAAGTGTAAACAAACATTCAGGCACAATTTATTAGGTTCTTTTAGCTAAGAAGCTATATTTCAATTCAGACTCGAGCCCTTAGCAAAATATAAAATCACCAAAATCAAGGAGCAATAATGGCAGTACTCTTATGAGAACAAATAAATATTGAAAGATGCAAATCTTATTATCTATAAGTAATAGACTATACGTTATTACTACATGGAAAACAATTAAGAATAATTTAGAACTAATTGAAACACTTAATTCACTCATCATTTATGCCTGAAACCACTTACGGCTCTACTTTGTAACAAAATATTAAATTCTAAGAATTTTCATGTACCTAGTAGAAGGGCTACCGTCACTAGCTTCTAATTCTGGCACGATTAGAGCATTGCCCTACGCTCAGTTCATAATACGTGACTGTGACGTGTTAACGATAACATCTTGGTCAAAGGACTCATTATATTTTATTTATTTACAAGCGAATAGCATATAGCAGTATACTAAATTATTTTAACTTAGATAAAATGGAAATCAGTAGCTAGTTAGTTTACAGTTAGAAAGTTAAATATATTCAAGAAATTTTGAGCTTCAACTAAAATAGAATATAAATGGAATATTAATAGTATTTTTTTCTATTTTTATAACTTTTTTTATATACACACTTTTAAAAAGAAAGTTTTCGTACTTATGCTAAGTTTAATGGTTATATATATTTTTAATTTTAAAGCTTGCGGATAAACATTTAATAATACCTTATCAATTTTAGTTCTATATGACCAAAATGTGTCTCAGACGCTATTATGACATTTTATGTAATCTGTTACATAATGAATATTATTTTGAATCTATTTTTACTGTACAGCTTAAATGAAATATATGCATATTTAAAATTTACAATTTAAATATATTTTGCATTAAATCAACATGAATATTTTAAAACTTTACAAACAAAATAAAATTAAAAAAATAAACATAACATAGGAATAATATAATATTCTAGAAACGTTAGAAGAGCATTGCCCTACTCGTTGTACTTCGAGCGAGCTGGACGTGGTTTGTTTACTTGTTTAATTTATTCCTGTAGTGTCACTTTAACACATCGTCGTTTAAAAGCTTAGTTAGAAGTTACATTATATTAGCGTATACTGTGTTTGTGCAGTGGATAGCTAGCGTTCGAACTGACAAGTTTTTAACAACTAACTTACTATCCATTACGTCTATTTACGCTTAAGTGGATGAATATTAACTTCGTTGCTTGACATTTTTTATAAGTTTAAACGTAATACATTTCATATGTATTTACAAATAATGTTACATATAATATATATATAAGAAATATCGTAAAGACATGTAGTCGATCTGTTAATTACAATCGCAAAGAATCGTAGAGAGCAGTGTTGAGTTCCACCACATATGTAGAGTACATGTATGTATGAAATGTATGAAAAATCGGTCGATAACTAGGGAACGGAGAGTCTCAACACTCTTCTCTGTTCTGTTAGCATACGACGTAAAGCTATAAAATACCAATTTGGACAATTGTTATTCTTACTTCTTAGTTATCATCAAAATCTTTAGTATCTGAATGGAGTCATCATTGATATTATCATTGTTCTTATTTCAGTCAATGACGCGATAAGACATAAGAGTAGGTAATGTTAGATACATATTCCGTAAAAAAGATTACTGTAGGTAATTATAAGTATATTGTAAAGCTATAAATGAATTGAATTTAGTATTATATGATCTATTGTAAATTTGAGTTTTCTCTACAAAAATAGAATATATTAAAATGAATAATATAATAGTTGTATTTTTATGCAACCATTATTTATTTTAATAAATACACCAATAATAGTTTTTCTGATATATCTATTTGTATAAACACTGATCTGTTACGATTTTATTATAAGTATAGATAACTATAAATTATATCTATTTTATATACATTAAATGTTGTTATATTTTAACAACAACATTTTATTTATAACATTCTTTTCATAACACGTATAATAGCACCAACGTTTCAAGGTATATCTAACAATTATCACCTACATCTCAGTTGGCGCCATACCATTGTTTTTGTTATTAATTATTATTTCTTAGCTGACTCATGGTAATAATATTTCTAGGTAAATACACAATATGTATGTTTTTGACCTGTGGCTCGGATGACTTCATTTCACGATGTTTATACAGCTGGTCGACAATGCACTAAGTGTTAACCAAATGAATATATTGTTGATTCCAATAAGAACTAGCTAGATATAGATATACATATGTAATATGTATGTATATAATTTTCATTTGTAAAGATATTGATTTAATAATAAATTAATTATTAACTTAAATGTAGAGACGTTTTTTTTCGTATAGAACAAAAACAAAGTGAAACGACTAAACAAAATAGAAGTATTGAACGATACCTTGAAGAAAATACATTTTGAGCAGAGCAGAAACAAAGCGATTACGATGTACTCTTAGAAAGTAGTAATGTTGAAAAAATAGGCGTTTTCTAAGCTGGAAAAAATAATAAACTGGAAAAAGTAGTAGCGTTAGACTTTGTAACTTTAATGGAATTAATGGTAAATTCTTAGATGTGTCACTGAATCTCTTTTTTTCACAAAATCTTAATACAGATGAGGCGTATTTGACACATGCATGTAGGGATTTATAATTTTCGTCATCTGACCGACGGAATCAAGAATTTTAACTTGAAATTGTCAATATAATAAATAATGAAATATAGTCAGTATTCTCTATCAATAAATGAAATTTATAAATTAGTACTAGAAAACATTAAACAATATAGAAAATACTAAAAGTATTCTCTATTCTCAAAACAAAATGTCATTTCATTTCAAGGATAAATACATAAATCTACTAATATTTGTCTTTAACAAAATTTAATTATAGATACAATATTTATTGTTAAATAGTTAACAATTTAACAGACATAATATAGATAATATATCTGGTAGAGTACTTAAAGTCCAGACATTTACGCAATAAATGAACTATCACACTTATTTGTCAACGGTCAATAAACGGTCACGCCACCAGTCGGCGAGTGTACTATTGAATGACAACTCACATCACATTATAATATTGAATGAAGAAGATAGCATTGTTTTTATTTAAATATAGTTAGTTGAAGTTTTAATTTTATATTTACTAATAAATAAAACTAGTGCACTTGTTGAAAATTCCACTATAATATATTTATTTTTGACAATGATTTACTCTTTTTACCGTAGGTACCGTACATTTCCTTCGTGTATTCTCCATACATCAAAATCAGAAAGACATTTTACAGCTGTACTAAGACATTAGTACTGACGACAATGCAATTTAATAAGATATATTAATAAGATTTAATTTCATTTTGTATACTATTTGACCTCCTTAGTCTTTAGGTGTCGAGTAACAAAACAAACATACACCATACATACTCGTGCCCACATTTGAACGTGGTTATTTTTATTATAAGTTACAAAAAAGGAAAGAAAGAAGTTTGATATAAACAAATTATTAATTTTACTTGTACACTATTTAAAAAATTAAGAAATAACTCGAATTAATTATAAACACTTTTGTGCAAAGTCACTCTCCGTGCTTACGTTCGCATCGCTTTTGAAGAGCAAACGCCAAAATAACCGCGGCAGAGTCATAACTTTTAGACATGCTGTAAATTTGTGTTTTAATAAACATTTCAGAGATTATAAGATACTTTAGGGATTTGAGTTACGAGCTATACGAAAGAAAGACTAAACTATGATAATGTGAAATTTTATATTTTTACAGATACCTACATATTCGGTTTTTCTGGAGGCCAATTGAGAGAATATAACAAACTCCATTGAAATAAGTGTATGAGGGCTGGCAGAACCTTACGTCGTGATTCTGCTACTAGATAGTTGAATAGAATGTATAACATTTGCTATCTATACTATAATAAAACAGTAAAAAAATGTCGTATGTGATGAGAACAAACTATTGGTATAATATAATTATTTTATTTTTCTCTTTGTCTATTTGTGCATATACGCACAAATGTTTCGCAGCGCTTTTGTTTGAATTTGAATTTTTTTTTGTATAGTTAAGTCTTGCGCAGGATTTAAGTCATAATTCATTTTAAAGACTGTTACACCTAATGGACAACCATAGCAGTCCCGATAAACTATAAGAAATAATAAAATTGCGTTTTAACAAAAGTTGTCATAGAATGACCTACAAGTATGTTCCATTTACTGAGATATAAAAATTAAAGATCTGGAACATCTGATGGAGTACCTTAATAGTTCATTTAAGATATAAGAAAGGCTCTTTTAGTACATGCACTTATTGAAAAGTTGCGCTAGCACACGATATATTTAACATGTAGACAAAATAAAGGCCGTCGTAACTCACTGAGACGGCGTCTGATTATAAACAATTTTATTAGTTTGACTTAGATCGTTATATAGTAGGTACTTAATGGACAAATAGACTAAATGTTCTTTGCAAAAATAAATGAAATCACATCAATTACAGAGCAATACGACCAACGAGTCGTAGCCGTATAGCCGTAGCATACTTTTCATTTATTCCCTCTCGACGATATATTGTACAATACGCAAAGTTTTAAATACCTGACTTTAAAGAGGCCAATACACATCAGCCGTACTGTACTTTCGAGTAGGTGTACTTGTGTGTTGGCGTGTCTAGAGTGCTTACAAATTCAATAAATCATCTGTTTATAGTTTAGTGTATTAGATATACATGTTCTAGTATATATTACACACGTTTGTAATATTATTTGTATGACAATAGTTTGTACGTATGTAAACATAGAAGGAGTTTCAATATTATATGTATGTAAATTCATTATTATTATAAATAAATATTTGAAATAAATACTGACAATATCTCCACTTTCCGCCTACACCTCGAGGCATTGTGAGTGGCGAAACTCAACTATTAAATAATTAATTTCTCCGAGCGATTTTTCTGTTATGATATAATATATGATATGCTCTTTCAGTATATTTTATTTATTTATTTTAGCTTCACTTTAGATTTTTTTTTCTATTTTCTTGCCAGTCTTTTAATAGATATATTTTTTAAATATTGTATCGGCCATATACTTTATGAATTTAAATTTATTTAAGACTAAATTTACATTTAATTTAAAAGGTGTTTGTGTAAAATGAGCACAGTGAAGACAGGTGCATTCTAGTTTTTGTGTTTTGATGAACTTAATATATTTAAATATAACAAATTTATATAAATATATTTTTTTAGGCCAATAGGTCAAGGTAGAATGGTATTGTTTATATATTTTTTTGAAGCTCCACGTTTTTTTTTGGCTTTATGTAGAAAAATATTTTTAGGTTATGCCAGACCCACGCTAACTAAAAAAACGTCTTAAAACGTTGGTGGTAATTAAATTGTAAAAAAATACAAAGTCAAAGAAAATGTTCCTCGTTTTGTAAATATAATATGTATTAACATTTAATTACTATCACTTTTAATAGATTATAGAACTTAATCTATATATATAAAAGGACTTGTCTACCTATATGAATGATTCGACGCATATAAAACACGTTGCCTTTTCACTTTATACAAAAGTAGTAGACATGAATATTATTGTTGAACGTAAAAAGAAAATGAGTGTAGCTTTTATTTAATTAATTTATAATATTATTATTATATATGATAAATAAGAATCTATATATTAATATTATATGGCAATAGCTGGCCTCTATTAAATACATAGATTAAATATTAATATAATAGATATATATAAATTCTTCAAAATATACGTCACAATACTGACCTTGTCCAAACCAGTTTAAAGTGTTTTTTTTACAACGCGCCCACCCCCGCTATTTACATTAAATGACAGGTGTTTCTATTTGGCAAATAGAAATAGATTAATCTAGAAGTATTCATTTAAATATATGTACATAGCGCAATTGTACTTCAAAACGATAATGTACTTGTTTGTTTGTGTTTAATGTAAAAAAAGCTAAATATTTACTATACAAATTTTATAAATTAGCACAATATACAATATGGCGAGATTAAAAATCATTTTGTACCAATATTAATTCACAAAATCTTGAGCTAAATCAGCTTCACGTTGTATCCCGCTCACAGCAAGGAGGCAGAGGGAACCTAGTGTTTACCACAAAAGCTGCTGAGCTAAGTCTATTCGCCAATCCATCAATATGAGGTCCCCACTGTAATTTAGAGTCAATGGTGATATCGAGAAATACCGTAGAATTGACAGGATCCATGGCTTCACCATTCAAGAATACATCAGCTCTACAATAAATTGTTTGTTACGGTTTTCAGTTATCCAAAAACATTATCACAGTGACAGAATTATTACATTATTTAATATTTAAAAAAGATTTAAGTAATCAGTTTATTTATTCTATACTAAGCTACGACATATCCTTTTTGATGAGGCAAGTACATACATTCCTGAACGTATACCTTACACATATTCATAATATTGACAATGCGAACTGTGGCGCCAGCAGCTTTATATACAACTAACTATAATTGTTTTATCAATTCCATTCATCTTATAATAACGATATACATACATACATTCATTTATGTTGTGTAAGTATGACAACCATAAGAACTATATGAAAATATAGTTTAATTAAAACTAATATGATAAAACAAATACCGTAACACTGCAAAGTTACAACGCCATTAAACAAAATACTATTAATTATTGTAAATAGCTAGAATAACCATTCGAGACGATATTGTTTGAACTCTCGCCGGGGTCTAGATTTTAATGTTTTCTTATAATTATGATATTTATTTTGTTTTACCGTGTTAGTAGGTCAAATTGCGGTCTCGAATCCGAGCCGAAAGTGAAGAACGGAGTGTCTTAACTTTTTATGGTAGGTTCTGTATGTTCACTCTACCCTGCTATTTGCGAGACAATACGTGTAAAAATAAGTAAAAATGTAGGATTCATTGCTTCATAAACCCAAAAAACGATAACGATATATAAATACGAAAGTAAAAGCTGTAGCACATTTCAGCGGTCGTTCCAATTTCTTGTTCAATTAGAGTCTATTTTGAACTAAAAACAGACAACACATACCTACCTACGAGTACTATGCTATTAGCATTTTTTGCGTATTGCTAGTAATTGATTGCTCTATATTTGGAAATGCAGGGTTCCCGTTTGCATTAGAAGAAACATTTAGTTAGTAAGTTGAAAAAAACTATTCTTCATAATGTTTTAGCATGGGAAAAAAACCACTACTTTTTCTATAGATTTTATTGCACATTCATGCCTGTGTGAGGCCGCAAGACCTAAATAATGGTTAAGATCCAATGCGTTACGTTAAACAATAAACAAACAATCTCAATAGGCACATTTGTTTTCTCAGTAACCAGTTACTCGTACGTGTTTTGTTTCACGACGATACTCGCACACCATTCAGTTATTTCGAAGAAACGATGCACTCGCTTAGAGTATTGATACAAAAAATAAAAACAAGCTAGTTACCAAACTTATGTGAAATACTAAGTATCTGAGTACATTTTAAAACAAATATGGGAAATTTAATATTATTCAACATTTTATTATTATTGATTTTTGATAGAAAGTGAATTTCAATTAAATATAATAATCAATCAATTTTTATAATTAATCGTGCAAAGCAAAGTTAAAGTATACTAACCATCATTCCCTTGAGTTATATTTGAAAACAAGTTTTATTTATAATTGAATAATAAATGTATTTGTTCTCAAGCTAACCCGTCGTCTAACATAATAAATATAAAGTATAAACGGCTTACATAAATAAGATTAGGTCGTGAACGAGTTCATGGTTATACAAGAGCAGGTGCAACCCGAGGGTTGCCATGACGCTATTTGAATAAATAATATGATTTTTAAAATTTAAAATAAAGTGTTCTATACCTCTGTTACCTTAACTTTTATTTGATTTCTGTTCAAGTGAAATTGTTAAATTTATATATTTCAAACTGCATAGTGTTTATTTATGTACCATCTCTCATAACTTACACTTTAAAAGAGTGCTGCAAAAACTATATTATATTTTCATAATAACTAGTTTACTATTAAAAAGAAAAATAAAGACGTTGCATTGTAGAACATTTTGTACATCCTTATATAAGTATAAAAGTTGAAAGGAGATTACAGTCATACAACGTACAACGTACAACTATGCGTACTCAATATATAAACTACTAACATTTATTAAATACACGATAGGTACGTAGAAGAAAGAGAGAGAGAGAGAGCGGGGGAGCCTTCAAAAAATTAACATCTTGAGTAGGCGTCTATTTCTATTTTATCTCTGTCCATTAATTACTTTAAGAGACATAAAAGTATTTTTCAAATATGTACATTAAAACATTTAGTGACAGTTACAATCCATTTAAGTAATAAATGTTTATTACAAACAGCTGTCGTACCTCGAGGTTTGTGGTATTCGGGCCATTTTACATATACGTTAGATTTATTAATACACAGAAATCATAATTATCAATCTCATTACAGTTCATAGACAAGAACATTCCGTTTATTAGAAAATTTTTGTTGTTTTTCATATTTTGTATTCGACAAGTTAAAATATATGATGTCTATGGTATACCTGAATATTTCTATTTATTATAATTATTATTTAACATATGTAATTATATTGAATAATTTTTCAAAGTTTAAGTTTTATACCTATTTGAATATATCTCGGAACCATGTAAAAACAAGTAATAAATATATTTTTAGGTATTTATAGCAACACATAATATTTATATTTTTATTTTACCGCTCATAATATGCTCAAGACATAAATGTGAATTTTACATTTAATTTATGTCAAAATCCATTATTATTCCTTAAACATTATTAATTTATATCTTTTTCTAAACGAAGCGTGACATTAATGTAGTGTTTAGAAATAAGGAAATTCGTTTTCTATCTCGAATATTTAGATTTTTCAAAAGAAAATATGCGTCACGGTCACCGCGAAAAGTATACAGTTCAAGGAAGTATAGTTTGCCAATTTTATTTTTAAAACTGACCCGCCAACCGCCATCAGTTCCTAGTTGCGAAACACTTCTTGCGAATACTTACATAGATTTTCTTTTACCGTAATGTTTAACTCGCTAAAAAGTAAATTTGTCACTGTCACACGTTTCCTTGTTATATAAAATATAAATTTAAAAAAATCAGCTTCACGCTGTATCCCACACATAGCAAGGTACCTGGGATAATAGTATATAGACACTCTGTTCCCATTGAGTCATTTCCGTTCCCTACTTCCCGCAGAATTCTAGAGGCATTGCGTGTTGGGTGGTGGCGAAACTTAACGCCGCACTTTGAGAGAGACGTGCCTATTTTGCCTCTGTTTGCAGGGAAATGTTTTTAACGAAATATATTTTGAAAGTATTATTATAATTTGTTCAGCAGATATGTCACGACTCACGATATAACTAAAGACATTTATTTTATAATGTAGGTATTATATATTTTCTGCTATATTATTATCATATACCGTACATAGCAGGATATACAGAGGGAACCTGAGAACCTAGTGTTAATGTTAAGGTACTCCGTTCTCCACTTTATGTTATGGTATTGCGTGTTAAGTGGCGCCTTACCAGCCTCGTTACCAGAGGCAGGAAATGTAAAAGTTAAATATGTCAGTCCCTCGAGGGGGACTCGAACTCAGAAACAGCGTGCTTACATTTAAAATTACTAATAATATAAGCTCAAAATTCATTCGTTGCCAGTTGAACGTCCCGAATTTCTAGAATACTATTTGCAATTTGGCACATCATAGAAGTCTTTGTCTTTAGCAAAGTGATTTTGTCATTTTTTTATGTAAACATCAAATGAGTTAAGAATCACTTTTAAAATTGCAAGAAAAGTTTTTGGTTTTTTTTTTAATTTAATGTTTACTTAATTTTTTTATTCATCTTTTATTTACTAAGAGTACTACTATATTGAGTATTTGTTTAGTTTATCTTGAACATTTTTATTTCTATTTAGGTATTTAGCAACGGTGTAGACATTTTACTTATAAAAAAACTAATTTAAAATATAATATTTCTAAAGTTAAAAATATTTACATGATATTTACGCAGTAAAAAGTTTATTACTTACATAACTTACATCAACATAATAAAGTGTTTAAGAATAACTGACAACAGCATATGCAGTTGCAGATCGTCAACCGACCGTGACCGCATTAGGAGCGACGTCGTCATCCACTGCCTACCTCTAGTGCACTCTATTACATTTAGAATAAATGTAATATGATTACGTCAAACAATTTCAGTATTTTAAATCCTGTGTCAATTTATAAAATAAATCTATAAAGATTATTTTTTAGAGTAGATGTAGATGAAACAAGTAGGTTGAGGCATGAGTGGAGTAGAGAAGCAGGAGGTGCAGAGATACTAGCGTTTGACGCTTTGTTCTCTCTGGCTACCCCGCTAGGGATAAATAGTTAAAGAAAAAATATAACAAGCTATAAATATCATTTAAAGCTGTAGACTATTAAATCTACTTAGAAGTCAAATTGACTTGGAATTTGTTGTATCATGTACCTTTAATATTTATCAAATATCAATTGACCCCTTTAGGTGTGATTGAAACTGTAACAGAACATGCAAGACTTACAAATATTTTCTGTTATATAAGAAACCTATAAGTTGGATTATTTACCTTCAATAAGCGCGTCTATCTCCATCTCAAAGGCCGGCAACGCACCTGTAGCTCCTCTGGTGCTGCACGGAGTCGTGGGCGGCGGTGATCATCATCAGGTGACCCGAACGCTCGTTTGCCTTGTCCTTTCTCCATAAAAAAAAATTTTAGCCAACTTCTGTAAAAGGAGGTTATCAATTTGACAGTTCTTTTTTGTGTTCATTACCCTGTTTATTTGACTGGGTGAAAGCAGATACTTCAAGGGTAGTTTGATGAGAGTTTGCTAAGTTTCGGAGTAAGGGATCCGATTGAAGTTGATTTTTTTATTAACATTTAATGGAAAATTGAATATACAGCTATGACTCACTTAGTTTGTTGACTATATTGCAAAATAACAGATCTACAATTTAAAGTAACTCTATAGGCCCTACAAAAATTAAAATGCCACAAACGACTGCAGTTGCAACTACCTACGGATCGTCAACCGGCCGTGACCGCATTAGGAGTCGTGAACTCCATCAGTATACCGCACCGCACTGTTTACGATCAATTTAGTTACATAAGCCAATAAATCTGCACTATGATGGATGTACCTCGAGAAATGTATGGAATTTCAAATTAGGTACTTTATTTTAAAGATACTTAAAATAATATGGTCAGGACATTGCCTTGCTCTAGTAGGCACCTTTTTGTTTAATTGTAAAATAAGAAAAAATGAGAAATGAATCAAGTCTCCCGACCAGCAGGGACATTTAAACCGGAGCATGGGGAGAGTTGAACATTTTATTTTTGAGGAAAAAAACCCATTTTTAATTTAAATTATATTTTTTTTCTTAAACTTACACAATAATTACTTTGCTTTACCATTGCTATCAAAAAAATAAATAATAAGACAAGATTTTATAAGCATACGTAATATAATGTTTTCTCTGAAGTAAAGAAAACATATAATTAATACGGAGTTTATTTTATATCCAGGATTTTAGGAATAAGATCTTTTAAATGAATAGGATATTATGAGGCATTTAATTTTTAATAATAAACTAATAATATATATTTTTTTATAATTGCCTTATTTATAAAATGCTGCAATTACGCAATCACTCCAAATAAAACATTGCTTTTATTTACAGAATTTAAAATATTTTGAACTAATTTAACATTTCCGTAACTTTAATCATTCATGAGGCTCGTCGTGGCGCAGGGGCCGGACCGGAGTGCCCTAACATTAGACTTCTTCTGCTTTCTCTGCTGTATGTGGGATACAGCGTGAAACTGAAAAAAAGATCATTCTTATTGTAGTTTTCGAAGATAGAAACTTCAATGTTTTTATGTTCTATATCTATAGTATATTCTTTAGTTAATAACAAAAAATACTTGTTGGTTTTTAGAAATTATATGCTCCTAAGACATTTTTAATGGGTGCAAAAGAAAAAAAGTAGAAAAAAATACTATTCACTAAAATACAATACAATATTTATATTTAGTAGGTACATAAGTATATTAATTATTAAACAAATTAAAGTTATTGATTGAAAAAATGACCTTTCCAATATAATTTAAGGGAAGGAACACGATCACGTCATTCTTATTGCCAACAATTTGTAAATTGTCAAATTATTTCAGATTGGTCATTGGATAAATATACACCGTTCCCATAACAGAGAATTATTAAAAACTTATAAACATTTTTTACCCATTTTGATATGGCAATAACTCAATAAAACTTAAACGTTCATATATCTCACAATAATATAAGGCATACATAACTCCTAAGATTTTAAGCAATTAAAAAAAAAATTAAGCATTAGTGGTTAGTACGGGAAAATTTAACTATAATATTGCTATAATCTATAATACAATACTATGTACAAGTTACAACTATAAAATATTATGAATCTGTTATAGACATAGACAAAATGGCAAAAAAAATCATTTATAATATTTGCGCCTAGTGGTACAAGTTGCAAATATGTTAACTAAGTAATACATTTTACAACTTCAAAACTCAGTATAAATTTCTAAACGTCTATTATAACACCAAATTGTTATAAATACACAACTTTTCATTTACATTTTGCTTTACTTTCACCCATGTAGACCGCCAACTTCACAGCCAATCTGACAACGTATCTTGTTATTTGTNATATAGGTATGGATTGGTCATTAGATAAATATACACCGTTCCCATAACAGAGAATTATTAAAAACTTATAAACATTATTTTACCCATTTTGATATGGCAATAACTCAATAAAACTTAGACGTGCATATATCTAACAATAATATAAGGTATACATAACTCCTAAGATTTTAAGCAATTAAAAAAAATTTAAGCATTAGTGGTTAGTACGGGAAAATTTAACTATAATCTTGCTTTAATCTATAATACAATACTATGTACAAGTTACAACTATAAAATATTATGAATCTGTTATAGACATAGACAAAATGGCAGCGAAATGTCATTTATAATATTTGCGCCTAGTGGTACAAGTTGCAAATATGTTAACTAAGTAATACATTTTACAACTTAAAAACTCAGTATAAATTTCTAAACGTCTATTATAACACCAAATTGTTATAAATACACAACTTTTCATTTACATTTTGCTTTACTTTCACCCATGTAGACCGCCAACTTCACAGCCAATCTGACAACGTATCTTGTTATTTGTTAATCATTATCTACGATAAACACACAACAAATTTAAAATGAATGGTGAGAAGAGAAATACTCGTGGGCGAGGCCGTGGCCGTGGGCGGGGTAGGGGTCGAGGCAGGGGTCGCGGAAGAGGGAAAAAGGTCCCTAAAGTGATGTCGTCTGACGAAGAGGAATGTTCAGTAGAGGAAACCACTCAAGATCAAGAAGATTCAGTGCCCGAGGATACGAAAGAAGAAGCTGAGCCAACTGAACCACCTAAATGTAAGGTTTTAGCGTTATATTGAAAACTAAATTATTTTACACAAGAAGTAAACACTAATATTATTAGTAACATTGCTTTTGTACCATAAATATAGGTAGAATTTAAGTTTTATTCTTTAAAATTGATTTTGTTTTACAGTGGAAGTGCCTTCAGATATTTCCCAATTGGAAGCACCTGTATTCACAACATTGCAAAGAGGCCCTCCAGAGCCAATGCTGAGACTAGACTGGAGTCACCGTGCGACCCTCATTGGAGAAAAAGTCCTCAACCCTATGATATACTGCTGTGATATTTGCTCAAAACCTATACTTATTTATGGTAGAATGGTAATAATATTTTATTGATCTTTAAAAAATTAAGCTGTTGTTTGTTGCACATGTGACTGTTTGTAATTGGAATGATTGTGGGTTTAATTATTTTAAAACTACTTTCATTTCTTTGCTCCGTTTCTTAAATTATTTTTTTGTAATGAATTAAATGCTATTTGCTATATATTGATTATTTGTAATTTTTTATAAAGTATTTGTATAAAATTTTAAATTTTTCAGATTCCCTGTAAGCATGTTTTCTGCTTGTCCTGTGCTCGAGCTGATCACACACATTGTCCTAGATGCAGAGAGAAAGTCCTACGAGTAGAACAGACAGGCCTCGGTACTGTCTTCATGTGTACTCATTCCGGAACCAGATATGGAAACACTGGATGTAGAAGAACTTATTTGTCACAGGTATATGTATATTAGATACTATTAATGGGAAATATTGTGTTTGTATTATTATAATTTTAAAACAAACCAAAATTTTTTTAAATTAAATAAATGGTTAATTATTTGTACATATATGTTTTTTTTATAATTTTTCTTAAAACTGTAAAACAATTGTACTATTTTTGTATATATTTTCTTTAATTTCAGAGGGACCTTCAAGCACATATCAATCACAGGCATGTATCTTCTGGTGCTACAGAGAAACAGGAACCTGAACCACCACCAGCATCCGTGGCTATTGTGAAGCCCTTATCTGTAAGTTTTATTTTAGCTACAAGGGGATCTTATTGTTTAGATACTACATTTCCTATGTTCTGCCAAATGATTTACAGTCACTGGCTGTGTCAGACAATGGCCTCAATATCTGTAAATAATAATGAACAAGTTATTTGACTGTTGATTTGTTCAATCCCCACTTAGAGGAATGATATATTTTTATTTTCATGCTTTGGTTGGTTGGTAGTGTTAATATTATCTGTTCACCAATTTCAACTATATTTTCTGGACATGGAAGATACTGGCAGAACCCAATACTACACTTTGCCATATGTGGATATAATAATTGTTTAAACATCCTCTACAGTAAGGATGAATGACAAGGCACAGCCCTTGCACATCCCATCAGAGTCAGACATTGTTTTGCTGTACCACAAAACCTACATTTCCAATAATTTTAGTTAATACAATGTCATTTATATTTTTGAATATATTGAATATGAATATATAAATATTTAACCTGTAAACATTATATTTACTGCCAGATAATTTGATATTGTTTGACAGATGTTTTTTCAGCTTTATGATCTTTTCCTAAACTAACTTTTCTATTTATATACTTTTTTTTTATTTCAGGTTTCCACAAGTACTAATGATCCCAGATCCCACTCAATAGCTCATGCCAGTACAGAGCGTCCTAGAGGAACCCGCACTAACCTTATAACAGTGCCTATACATGATCAAGCGGAGTCACATAACTATTATAATTATTATCAGGTATGGGCACTTCAGTATAATTTATGTTGTTTTCATATTTTAAAGATTTTTTTATTATATAACATTAGTACAGGCCAGTAGTGATGCAGGGGCAGAAACATGCAACAGGTTCTGGGTTCTATTTTGTGGTAACAAGACAAAGTACAGCATTGAGTTCTGCCACATAATATGCAATACCTTCAGAAATTAGTGAAATGTGGGGAACGGAAGTGTCTTAATTGGGGACTGAGTGTCTTAAGGCCAAGTTCCCTCTGCCTACCCTGCTATGTGCAGTATACAGTCATCATACTTTATGCTGATTATCCTGGATAAAGATGTGCTTTATTTTTTAGCCAGCATAAGGTTTTAGCTATTGTTAGCTATCCATCCAAATGGATTTTCTCTTTCACAAATTCTAATAAAATATTAATCTAAACATGTAGTTTCTTCATATTACAGCAAACCCCACAACCGGTGCCGCCGCCCAACATGCCCGGCGCCCCCGTGGTGCTCGGCCACGCGCTGGGTGTACCGCCACCCTACTACCCAAGTGCACAGTACTCAGCACCCACTTATGCACCTCCACCAGGTATGCACAATATGTAAAATAACAATAAAATATTGTTTTATTGTTATTTTCTATCTAGTTTCACACTGTATCTAGTAACACCTTTTACAACAAGGTCAATGAGTTGTGACTGTCCTAAAGTTCGGTTTTCTTAACATTTGGGCAATGTAGACATGGAAAAAAATATAATCAAAAGTAATTAAAATTAAATCTGTACAATAATCTACAGATAACTTTAGGCTTTAGCTTTTATTTTAAGCCTAATTGACTTCATTTAACTGTACCTCCAACTTACTACCCAAGTGCACCATACTCGGCACCTTATGCACCTGTCTGATATGAGAGGGTTTTATTCATTATACTATAGTACGGTCAACGAATTGTCGCCGCCTTACAAATTTTCTTCTAAAAAGAAAGCCTAACTTCAGAGTTGCCCTTTATTATTCTCCATTGGAATTTATAACTTATTTATATTAATACAAATATTCATGTTTGCCAGGTGCACCAATGACAACCAACGTAGCTGGTGTGTCACCAATGCCCACAGTGCCTATGGCGTCAGTGAATCCGCTACCAGAGACTACTCGGTGGCCAGATGGCTACCAACCTAATGTTCAACAGTGGCCTAACACTCACCACTACTATAGATAGTACATCTGGAGTCCTCCGGACTTTTGACAGTGAAATACAATTAGTGATGTGAAAAAAATACTTGTTTTATCATAATAAATGGCATATATTTATCAGTATGTCAGTCGGTATGTTTGTGAACCCCCTGGTGAAGACTGATATAAAAAGGATTGTTACTAACCTATTAAAATACAGTTATTGTATATAAGAAATGTGCTTATTATATAAATAATATTGCATAAATATATATATATATATATCAAAACAAAAAAAATAAACAAATGTAAATGTACTCAGTGTTAATAGCATCTGAGTCCTGGCCAGCGACCATACATGACCCAAAAGCAAAAAAGAATGACTATTAAAGCATTAAAGAAATATATATTAAATTATGATTTTATTTTATAATTTAAGCTGTATACTTTAATATATCATTCCCTATTCCCAGTTAGAATCGAACTTACAGACCCACGCTTGTGCCCCTGCGCCACAAAGGGCCCTATTTTGAAAATACATTAATTATATTGTCTGCCAGAGAATTAATTTAAATTATTTGTTGAACATAATTTTTTTTCATCATTTACTTTTAAAAACATATTTTCCAAATGTTAACTATTTGTGCAATAAAGAAATGTATCTAATTATTTCCTGTTTAGTATGGGTTCCTCATTTCTGTTGATATCCTTATTTTTCTTCCAATTTATATATTTAAGTAAAATTTTAAATGATAGTAAATGGCAAGTAATACAAAATGATGATTGAATATTTTTTTATTTAATGACGAAGTTTTATCTATTTTGTGGGCCATTGTGGCACAGGTGTCTGTCTGACTAGTAATACGATAGTTATGGGTTTGATTCCCGCTTGGAGAAATTAATTATTTCTCCATTTGAGACAAAGTTGAGTTTCCCTGACGTCTCAAATTTGGACGTAAAACTGAATACAAGATCCGACTGGAATAAACCATGACTGGCAACATAATGTGAATCCTCCCTAAGATCCCCCTGGCTGTCAATATATATTAATATTATAATTAAACTAAGCCAAACAATATAAAAACAACAAAAAATATAATAAGATTTTATAAATAATAAGGCTCAAAATAAAACTAATAAACATGACGGGATATTATTTATTAACTATTAAATATGCATTAATAATTATTATTTACATATTGGCCACTCGGCCACCACAACAAATGCAATAGTCCCCTTCACACTGTTAACATATAAAACATACTTTTCAATTATAATGAAAAAAACATTAATATTAATAATTTATTTTATTATAATATAATAATAGTATAGGAATCTTTGATAGTAAAATGATAATTATCACTTAGGTTTTAGATTTGTTTTCTAAAATATTTTTAAAAACGATTGATTTTATACAACAAAACTAAATAGTTAAAGTTTTAATATCGCCACAGCGACTGGAACGTGTTTACATGCGACGATTGTAGGTCCGATTCCCACTCCGGCTATTGAATTATTTTCATCTCTGTTCTAGTAACAAGACAAAGCGAGACCTTGGGCTCTGCTTCTTGATATCCAATGTGATGAAACTTGGGTGCTGCGTAGAGAGTGCATGATAGATTCTCTCTGCCTGCTCTTTTATATGCAGGATACAGTGTGAAACTTAAAATCGCCGTGAACAAAATTATAAAATAAAGTTCCTAAAAATAAAATGTTCGATATAATTCTATGATATACACAATACCAATTGCTCATGTTGTCATGACTTTTCTTTCTTACTTGGACTATATCCTAATGTTTCATATTCATAATTCATTTTAGTCCTTGGATTGTACTTGGACTATAGTCTAACCTTTTTAATTGTCTAGTCCTACTTTTCCTGAATTTAGCGTTTAGGGGAAAATTTTTCATTGACTAATATTCCAATATGTCATACATTGTTTAAACTTTACTTGAAGATATGATATTATTAAAAAAATAAATCTGTAGTATTAATTTCTTCTATACTAACGTGTGAATAATGGTCAATGCAATTTTTTAGAGAACTTCCACTGCTTATATATTAATTCAGAATGTCTTAATTGTCTAATGAACAGTTATTTAATGTTATTCGGAAGATTATTTAATACCTTTAAACAATAAATTCTTATATTTATAATCTGAATCTCAGAAAGGATTCCAACAATTTTCATGAAATTTAGTATGCAGGGTTTCTGGAGCAATAAATCGATCTAGCTAGATTTCATATTTAAGCGTTGGTAAAATAAGATTATGAACTATAACAATATAATAAGAATACGAACGTAAATGTCTGTTTATCTAGCTCAGGTAGGAAATGGGACGATCTTGAACCCCGGAGACCCCGTTTAGAAGTCCAGATGTCTCGAGGTCTGATTATTATTTGCCCTTTTTTATTTAAACAAACAGCTCATTTTTTTAATTATAATGTCGGTAAGACTGGAAAATATTTATCATATTTCATCAATACGTAATTTATATCTAAACATAATTTCTAAACAAAAACAATGTAAAAAAAAATGCCGAGCTCAGTTATTTAGGTACTACGTATTACGTATTCTTTTAATATATAAAAGAAGGAAATTTTGGCAGAAATTCATATACAGTCGTTTTCTCAAAACTTAAATAATTTTAACTATTAATTGTTTGCTTTTACAAAGATTTATAGATTGCCACCACGCTACTTAATATTAATACTCAAATAAATGAATTGCTCAACTGTCGAAACTTTTCTTAATAAATTCTCTAAAAACACCATAACCACTCCCATTGAACCCACATATAATCAAATAACAGTTCAAGTTTGACTCAAATACTAAATTATCCACTCAAATATCTAAGACTCCTATACTGATAACATATAATTTACAATCATGACGTTTTAGTAGTAGGTGGTACGGGCTCAGTGGCTATATCGACTAGCGTCGCTTCAGGGACAGGGGTTTGATTCTCAGTTTCGGTCGGAAACTGGGGTATGACATGTGATGATTGCACCTTCCTTACTGTCTCCATGTTCACTTTTGTTGATAAATTCTTTTGACGTGTTTGTTCTGATGTCTTGGATAATCTCTCACTTAACGCTTTTAGTGCGATTTGACTGAAATATAAATGTGCATGTTTTTTTAGGGTGTAATGTACACTTATGTGTATGTATGTAATTGTAAATATTTTTTTTATCAAATAGACTTCGCGCTATTGAATCATTGCATGAACATTTTACATGAACATTTTACTAAACTTTTTACTACTATATTATTAAAGACCGCGTAGTAAGTACTGCAGAGGCACATTGTGTAACTGTAAACGCAAAGGTTGTGGGTTTGATTTCCTCTCAAGGGAATAAATTATTTCCATTTCCTCTGGACAGCCTCTGGGACCGTATTGTACAATAACATATAAGTACAACAATTTCAATCTTACCGTCTCCTTTCCATATCCTGTGGTTCAACACCAGGCATGGATATAGTTACACCACGTGGACTCAACGCGAGGTGAACGCGTCTTGGACTCGGAGAACAAATGCCTATTCGTATACAACATTTGTGTATAGGACCTAATATACCTCGCACCACTGGCTGGAGTACCGTTGGAAAGAAACTAAATGGAAATAGAAATTAAGAAATTATGTAATAAAAGAGGGATGAAATTGTGAATTCTGTAATTTTTACTATTAGGCAGTTAATACTTTTATATAAGTATAGAAAGTAGTTATATTATGAAGCATATTTTTATTATGTATATTATTTATACAAATAATTCTAATTATACATTTATATACAACTCTGAAATTCTGATGATGACCCAGAGATGAATATTAAATTAACGAAATAAAAAAATGCTGTCACATATATACATATAGTAGAGTAGACAGAGTACCTATTGTGAAGACACTGTTCCTCACACATCTCTAAATTTATTCTTGATTTATTAGTGATGAAACCTAAAACCACTTTGTCTACCATAGTGGGAAAATGAAAACAATTTATGTCCCCAAGCCGGTTTTGAACTCACTACGACCACATCTACAGTCAATCACCGTCCCATTCTACAATGGCAAGTGATGAGAGCAAATAAAAAATAATACACTTCATTTACTTACAACTCGAACACATAGTAATAATAATAAACCCAATTTTTCCTCATATCATGAAGTATAGCTAAAATTTATACTAATAATAGTGACATGCTAACTTACTATAATAATAAATTTATTAAGCTAGTTTACATTGTCACAGAAATTATTTCAAGTAAGTGAAATTAATTTCTAATTAATTTTTTGAAATTTATTTCTAATTAATTTCACTAGTTGTCATTATTATTTTGTGTATAAATAGTCAGAGCTCTTATTGTTAGAATGCTTCCTTTACTCTTACCATTCCACAAATCGGCATTGAACATTAGAACAGAGTGTCTTAGCACCGGTTCCCTCTAATATATGTGTGATAAATTATGAAGCTAAAAAAAAATTTCACTCACTTATCAAAACTAAAATTATCAGCCATATCTCCTCTAGAGCCACTGCTGTGGCGTTGCCAAAATCTTAGATATATCCATGAAAGTAGGGTCCCGCTGCCCCACATGCAAGGATATGTGCCCTCTAATGCACTCACAGCCCACAATATTATTGCTGCTATTAGAATTAACAATGGCAAAGATCGGTTGGTGAGTTTACCTGAAAATAGTAAATAAATGTTCATGATTCCTATAATTAAGGCTATTGTTATGTAGTAGGACAGTATCTGACTGGATTTAATATCCATGTCTTTAATTCTGACTAGGGTAGATGATTATATATAAATAATGTGCAGTATGTATATTTAAATAACAAGCAGCATCAGTCTGACTGTAAGCACAACAGTTGTGGGTTCAATTTTCACAATGAAGAAATAAAATATTACATTTTGGAGGAACATATTATTTTGTTTCCTCAATTTTGTGACAACACAAAGGATGGTATTAAGTTGATACATATTATGTCTCAAAAATTGGGCAGAAAGTGGGAACCAAAATATCTGAATAATTAATCTTTTTAAAATATTAATCCTTTATTTACTTTGCGGTAAGCGGGATATAGCAGAAATTATGTTACATCATTGAACACTAAATGTGCTGTGTTAAAATTAGGCAAATAGTGGAATAGTCATATCGTTTCATCATAACACTAGGTTTTATTAGATTCATTCATCTTCCTCATATATTCACCTACATGGGAATGATGAAGCTTCAAAAAATACAATAATAGATATATTACACACACTTACATATACATTGTACATAACTAATTTTAATAATGATAATTGAACATCATACTGGTATGTATTGCTTTATCCTATAATATATCAGTTAAGCTGTTATTGCTTCAATTTATTTTACAACAGCAGATAGATAACAAGTACTGTCCTAAATAATGCAATATATTCTAAAATTACAAGTTTACTACATGCTTTATCAAAAATTAAAACATTTATGCATATAAAAACAAATTACTTGAAAAAAACATACCTAATGGAGTTTTTATCAGAAGGTGATCAGGCATTATCTGTTTCACTGCAACACATACAGCTGCCAGATAACCGGCGAGACCATGTACATGTATATCGAATAACAATGAAGTATCTTGAGTCCATGAATAGATAATCAAATAGTAGAAAGTTGTCAAAAATGCTACTCCGATATTGGTGAGAAAGAAGAACTTCATCATCTCCATTTGGCCCCACAGGGGCTCTATTAATTTTCCACATAATCCAACCGTCACTATGTCAATAATCACCTCCCACAAATGTATTTCGAGAAACCAGAATGTGAAAGTGGACCATAGCTGAAAAGAAGGTGGCAACAAAAATCCTGGCGTAACACTAAGAACGTCCACAACATCTTCAGAAAACGATAAAATGTATCCTATAATCACTACAACACATATAAACTTGACAGATGGTGATGTGTTCCCCAGTAAAGCTGAAAATTGTTGTCGTAAATACGGTATATTACGACTAAACACTCTAAGCGCAGCCATTTTTGTGACGGATGTCACAGTTGACTAAGCCATCAATGTCAACTGTCATTGTTGTAAAGTCAAAAATATTAATAAAAATGTAGATGATACAGATTAGAAATAGATAACTTAAGATAAATTAAGAACTGACTGAATTGAACTAGTAATAGATCACTTTATAAATGTTTATATATATATATATTCTTTATTGCACAAAAAACAAAATACAGAAACTTAAGAGAAGAAAAATTTTGTTGACAAGGGTGGGCTTATTTCTAAAAGAAATCTCTTCCAGCCTACCAGTGGAAGTGGATATTTGTGAAACAGCGGGGAGAGTATAGTGCATAACAGAAAAATATTATATTTGAATCTATAAATATAAATATACAATAATATATATATAAACTACATATACATATATACGCACATATATATTCTATAAAAAAAAATACATACATAATTATAAATATTATATAAATACATAAATATTATATTATTATGATGAGTTAAATGACAAGAAAAATGAAATGCAATAATTTGAAACTCTGTGGGAATATATATTAATTGTTCCCAGTTTGTAAATGCTTTTTTAATANCTCACTATATATTTTCTCATATTCAAATAATTCATTATGAACCAGGTAGGTAATTTATAAAAATGGAACATAAAACAACAAGATAAAATGCCATACATATATGGCATCTAAATATATAACTAATAATATTTTTTTTTTATAATTTAAAAATAATATTTATAGGAATATAATAAAGATATTTAAAAAAATTTAGATAAGGTATCAAATGATGACATTACAAAAATTTACCTTATCCTTTGTATTCGGCCTTATAGAGTGGCCGTAGACAACCTATAGTGTGTAAGCTTCCTATAATTTTGGTGTTTACAAATAGTATATGTTCCTTAATCATTATTAATTATATAGTATTTAAAATTGTTTAAATTATTTACTACTTAAAATTGTTTAAAATGTCAATCAATTATTGGTACACTACAATATAATATTATATTGATAGTCCTTTATTCTTTATTTTTATAAATGTTGTTTCAGAGACTGATAAGCAGTGCTATAGTGGTTTGTAAAAATATAAAGTTACTTATATTCCTCTCCAAGCATCATGAAATAAACTTATACATTAATCGTTATTATTTCTAGTTAAGAATTGCTAACCTCTACAGTGGAGGTGTAATGGCTTACAGTGGAAATCAAGGAAATAAATTAAGCAACAAAATGAATTATTTATCTCAAAGTAATGCAATTGCCTTGGATCAAGATCTCTTTAATGAATATAAATTTAGTGTTGATCAGTTAATGGAATTAGCTGGCTTAAGTGTAGCAACAGCTGTGGCGAAAGTATATCCACCCTCTTCGTAAGAATTATTTTCTTATTTTTACTTTACACTGGTTGCATCCTGCATATGGTAGAGTAGGTAAAGGGATCCTACTGTTAAGATACTACATTCCCCACCATGCATCACGAAATTTTTGAAACATTATGAATATATATTTCCTAAATTTTAATAATGGTTTTTAAAAAATATTTCAGGCATAAATCGGCATTAGTTATCTGTGGGCCTGGTAACAACGGAGGAGATGGTCTAGTGGCTGCCCGACATATGATTTTATTTGGCTACAAAGTAGATATATATTATCCAAAGCGCACTCCTAATCCTTTATATGAAAACCTTCTTAAACAGTGTGAAAAATTTGGAGTAGGCCTTATTAATAATTTACCACCACCAGGAAACTTGGAAAATAATTATAATGTATTAGTAGATGCACTTTTTGGCTTCAGTTTCAAGCCACCGGTCAGAGAAGCATTAAAACCTGCTTTAGATGCCCTAATTACTTCAGGATTGCCAGTATGCAGGTATAACAGAAATTTATGGAAATTATAAACAAAAACCAATTAGTTATATATGATTATGACATGTATATTTTAGAAAACATAGTGAATTTTACCCCTTGGCTTCGGGTTAGGCTTAGGGCTTGGGTACTGTTCAAAGGGCTTTAAGAAAGACACCAAAAGATTTCTTACATGCCAAAAGGCTTGTATGCTTTTTACAACTTGTTTCCTTTTTTTTTGCTAGGCCAACTACATTTATATATATATATCTATTCTAATATCTAGTATGTAATGGCACTTTAAATAAAAAAAAACATTGTAATTTTTTTCAGTGTTGATATACCTAGTGGTTGGAATGTAGAGAATGGTCCAGAATCAGATGACTCTCTAAAACCTGATTTACTTATTTCTCTATCTGCGCCTAAATTATGTGCTAAACCTGAAATATTACAAAGTGCTAAGCACTATCTCGGTGGGAGATTCTTACCTCCTGGGATTATTGAGAAATATAATTTGACTTTACCAAACTATCCCAGTCAAGATCAAGTGGTGGAATTGTAATAAACAATGAATGTGATTCTATGAGTGATTTTTTTTTGGTTTTGTTGAATATTAAATGTTATAAGCAATTGTTTTCCTTTTATTTTATACAAACATTTAAAATAATTCAATGGAAAAATTTATTACGTATTGTTTTGTGAATGAATATATATTTTTTAAAAATATTGAATACTAAGATAAAGTGATCTAATTAAAGCATATTAAAATCTCCATTCTAATGTCTTCAAAAGTTTAATAAAGTACTTCTTAAATCAGCTTCATGCTGTATCCTGCACACAGCAGGGTAGGCAGAGGGAACCTAGTGTTAAAACACTCCCTTGCTCACTTTCCGCCGAAATCAGGAGGCATTGTGTGCTTAGTGGTGGAACTCAACGACGTGTTTAGCTTCCACACCAGAGCGAAGAAATGGAAATATAAATTTACATATTTAATTTCCTCGAGAGGGGATCGAACCCATAACCAGTCGCGTTTACGGTCACACGCTTATACCCCTACGCCATGACTGGCAAGTACTTCTCAAGTTTAATGAAATTTGAGTTATATTGTAATTATTAGAATATTGAATATTTGTGTGTTGTGTTGTATTGGCCATTTATTGGTCAATTTATAATCGTTGAAAACGATTCATATAAAGTCAAATAAATAATGAATACTTAAATGGTATTTGAACAAATCGATGTTAAACGCAGGTGTTAATCTATATTTCTGAACAGAGTTAATATAAAAATTTTGACATTTCTCAATTTCGCGCTATTTTTTCCCGCTGTAACCGGCTTGTCTGTCATTTTTTGAAGAGGTCAGCGACGTGACGCTAGCAATTGAATCTAAACTAACGTTTATTATTATTCTAGAATTGTTAAGTGAACCTTCCTGTGAGTAATCTTCCTAAATATTGCTATAATTGTTACATTTCTTGTTTATATCTTTCTAAATCCTCAAATGCCTTTATTAGTCAATGTGTATTCCTAATTCCACTTAGAATAACTGAAAAGTTCACCTAAATCAATCTGTTTTTATATTAAATACCGTATAATAAAATATTAAAGATTTTTTTCTTAAAAGGTGAAAATGTTTGAGGCACGCCTTTTACGTAGCTCCATCTTGAAGAAAGTCCTTGAGGCCATCAAAGATCTTCTAACACAAGCAACGTTTGATTGTGATGATAATGGAATACAATTACAAGTAAGATATCCGAAATATATCTAGATTTTTTATGATATAAAAAGTATTTATAACTAGTTCTATGCTGTAAACTATTCTATTTAATACTACAGAATGTATACTTCAGAATCATAAATAGGTATGTTGTTTTTTTAGGCTATGGATAACTCACATGTCTCCCTTGTCTCTCTAACACTGCGGGCAGATGGTTTTGATAAGTATAGATGTGATAGAAATATATCCATGGGAATGAATTTAGGAAGGTAAGATTTATAAAAAAATATATTTTGCAATATACAACTGTTGCTTAAATTGTTATATAAAAATATGATTGTAGTTTTTTAAACTTTATTTGAAAATACAACAAACTTAATGGAATAATATTCTTGCAATTATGTTAAAAACATTGTGTTGTAGCGGCACAGCATTTGTATTTTCAATTCCAGCTGTGTCAAATGAATTAAATGTTATATAATAACAAGTGTTGAGATGCACAACTCAACACACAATGTCTCGTAAGTTGGTGGTGGGTTGCAATTGAACACAGGGTTCCCTTTGCCTACTCTGATATATTTTGGAAACCACAAAACCAAAAAGGAAACTTGAAATATATGTAATACAAATTGACAAGTGATTGTAATTTTTTTCTTTTCTTTGCTTTATTATTGTAACAAATTGAAAATCTTTATATGCATGTAAAAATAAATGAACTACTTTTTAAATATTGATATTATTTACTTGTTCTATTTAGTATGTCAAAAATATTGAAGTGTGCCGGTGACAAGGACACAGTAACAATGAAGGCTCAAGACAATGCAGACACCGTCACATTTGTGTTTGAGAGTCCTAACCAAGAGAAGGTGTCAGACTATGAAATGAAACTCATGAACTTGGATTTAGAACATTTAGGTATTTATGGCTTATTTATGGCTCTCTTCCTGAGATTTGTGTGTACTAATAAACTCTTCAACTTTATAATATTGATGGAGAGTATAGAACTATAGATTAAAGTAAACTTACAATATAATATCTACAATTAATATTTTCATATAAACTCATAAATATATACATTACCAGCTTCACACTGTATCCCATACACAGCCTGGTAGGTAGAGGGAACCTAGTGTTAAGACACTGTTCCCCATTTTATGCCGATTTCTGGAGGAATTGCATGTCAAGTGGTGGATCTCAACGCCATGTTTCGTCCCAACACCAGAGCGGAGAAATGAAAATATAACAAATAAATATTTCATTTCCTCAAGTGGGGATTCCACCCACAATTCAAATAAGTCAATTTTACAGTCACACTTTGTGCCCCTCTGCCATGACTGGCCTAAATATGTATATCATTTTATATTTTATTGCAAGTATTTGTGTTTAATTTATTTCTTATAGATTGGTGGACTGTTATAGTTTGCCACAAATGTCTTCAATTTTTATATCCCAATGGAAAATTATTCAATAAATATATATAAAATAATTAAATACATAAATTTAATTAAATTATTAGTCATTTAATTATTTCTTAAAGTTTATTTGGACTGTTATGTATCTGCATCAGGTGTAGAAGTCTTCACACTCAAATATAGCCTAGGTCCTGCCCAGAGCTAAAAGCTACACAACAAAAAAGTTTCATTCAAATCAATGCAGTAGTTTAGAAAATATTGTGATTATAACTGTTGAACATTATAATATTAGCATTGATGTGAAACAAATATTTCAAATGAGTATGTTCTTGTAGGTATACCTGAAACTGAATATAGCTGTACTATCCGACTTCCAAGTGCTGAGTTTGCAAGAATCTGTCGTGATTTATCTCAGTTTGGAGAATCTATGGTCATTTCATGCACAAAAGAAGGTTGGTAATTTAAATTAGGTTATTGATTGTATCATGTCAAAATATTTATTTTTTTCATTATAATTTTATTCCTAAGAATGACATATAGAATCATCATGTGTTAAGAGACCAAACTCATTACCGCACTTTCTCTAATTCTCGGTTTTTTTTTCTACCTTTTTTTTTATTCTCATGCTGTATAGCGAAAATGAAAATAACAATTGAACCCACAACTATCATATTTAGCTGACACTGTAAATTGTCTATAATGATTATATTTTAACAAGCAATTAACACAAAACATAAATTTCCAGGTGTAAAATTCTCAGCAACCGGTGACATAGGTTCGGCCAATGTGAAGTTAGCGCAAACCGCATCCATTGATAAAGAAGAAGAAGCTGTTGTCATTGAAATGGATGAACCTGTGACCCTCACATTTGCCTGCCAATATCTTAATTACTTCACTAAAGCTACGTCTTTGAGTCCACAGGTATTTTAAAACATAATTGATTGAACATGCAAACATTGTGGGTTCTACTTGCACTCGAAGGAATGTAATATTTATATTTCATTGCTCTGGCAATGAATCAAAGCATGGAGTTGAAACCCACTATTCAATATTCAATACTTCAAGAACTCGGCGGAATGTTGGGAAAGCGAGTGTCCTAATGAAGAACAGAATGTTATAACACTAGGTTCCCAGGGTCCCTCTGTCCTTGCTATGTACGAAATAAATCGTGAAACTGAAAAAAATATATTTCTTAAAAATTTACGTAGTCCCGTTTACTTTCAGGTCCAATTGTCAATGTCAGCTGACGTGCCGCTGGTCGTCGAATATCGTATACCGGACATCGGTCATATTCGTTACTACCTCGCGCCTAAAATTGAGGAAGAAGATAGTTGAATTAATTATATTTCCCTTAACATTTTCTTTCAATTATAATTATGTTGGTAAAATATGTACAATATGTATTAGAATACATTATTGTTGGAAATTACACCTGTGAGATTAATTTAACAATAAAAGTAATAACCACTATGTTGTTAAATATAAAAAAGCTCCTTAATTGCCTAAACAAAAAATATGAAAAATAGGAGGCCGTCGTGGCGCAGCGGCTCCGTGTTTGACTGTAAACGTGTCAGTTGTGGGTTCGATTCCCATTCATGGGAATGAAATATTTTCATATTGCAACCTGCACCTCAACCTGCAATGTTTCAAACATTAGGTGAAAAGTGCATAACGGAGTGCCTAAACACGTTAAGTTCCGTTTGTCTATTATACTTTGTGGGATTCTATGTGAAACTAAAAGTAATATTAGATCTATAAACAGGTGTAATTTAATTTACAACAATAAAAAAATTGTGATAAAGCGGGAGCAACATTTTTTATATTTTATTAAAAGCAATTATGATATCCAAATGTTTTATTATGACACTATCTTATAAAATGTTACACTATTCCACATCCATGTTTCACATGAGTATTGAAACAAAATAAATTAATTACTAATTAAAATATAAATATTTCTTATTATATAAATAAGGAATGGTATTTGAGATCCTTAAGACAAATTATTCCTTTATTACCTACAATTATTTTCTTATAGAATGGATAATTAAAAAAAATATTTTGAATTCAATTAAAACTGTCAATCGAACACAGCTTGATATTAAGCAGCTGTTAATTAAAATAATGTGCCTTAAATATTAACTTAAATAATTATTTCTTAAAAACAACTTTTAGTAATAACTTCTCTTAAAAAATATTATTGGTATCTCTTGAATTATAAACTGGTTTACTGACTAATAAAAATATATATTTAAAATAAATGTGCATTTTTTAACTGAACTTAGTTTCTTAATTAAAACTAAAATAAAAATACTACTTGCAGACTAGTAAAAATCACAAAGACTTAATCCTCTTAAATATCTAAAGTTTAAAGTATAGTATATATAAGTATAATATATATAATACAAAATAATTAGTTTTTGTTTTATCATTAATAAAAACTAAATTTAATATTAATAATAAAATTTAGGAGGGTGGGCAGATACTGTGCACCAAACTCGCTGCCATACTTAATAAATTTTTACACTAAACTATTGAAAGCAATGTTAAATTTTAATGGAATTTGTCAGATAACTTTGACTTCAACAAAAAGTATTAATGATAAATATGTTATGATTGGATAATAAAATTGACTTTACTAAAAAATGCAATTTGAAAGTAAGGGTACAGGACATAATCCAACTTTATAACGTAATTATAAAAACACTTGCGGGATTTTGAAAACGAAATGAATATTCTTTTCATTTTGATTTTCGAATAGAGACGAAATATCCGTTCTATTTATGTTCTGTTCCTATGACAATGGCGTTCCGAACCATTCTATTTATCAATATGTATTTGAAACGGAATTTGCAATACGAAAACACAAATTGTATGCTTAATAACAAACTTCCAAACGACGTGGTTAATTTATCACTGAACAAATTTAAAAAAGTTGTAAAGCACAGGCTCTGCCAAAAAGCATATTACTCTGTTAAAGATTATGTTCGCGATAAAGATGTTTGGAAATGACTTGCTCTATTTCTAAGTTAGAATTGTTAATTGTAATTGTAATTTGTAACAAATATTGGCAGTTAAAAAGAGTGGCCATGAGTTTCTTTGTTTGTATCTTCTAATGAGCTCAACCATTTGAACGGGCTTTTTTCAAGTCAAAATTGCACATTTCTTTTTTGTTATTTTGTTTTGCATTTTTTTCTACTTTTATGACATGTCCAAGTAAATGTTAAGCATTTTTATGGAATAAAGATATTTTGACTTTGACTTTTACTTTAATCGAACTACTGTATCTAGTAATTGTTTAATGGTAACAATCACTAGTAAAATTTATTATTACTACAGAAGTTGTCGCTCTCAAGTTAGCTGTAAGACGGCTGCGCAGGCTTGATATAGGATTTTATCTTAATTTTGACTACTTCCCGTGTGAACAAAGCACAATGCGCAAATTCAGAAAGCTTAACTTCAGAATGATGTCTCATGTCAACCGTACTGTACAAGTTAGAATATCTATCAGTTTAGTAATATTTAGTGTAAATACAAAGCAGGCAGCGAGTTTAAGAGCAATTATTTCCACTTCTTGGCGGAGAAGAGCACCGCGCGCTGTTTGAGGAACAGCGAGTAGCTCTGCTTGCGGAGCGTGTCGGCGCGCACGGACACGAACGACCGGCGGCCACGACCCCTACCTGTAAAATAAATAAATAAACTAAATTATATATTAAACATTATAAATCTTCTGTGTTTCAAATAAAATACTCGCTACCCAAACGCCCGCCTAAAATTATTGCTCTATAGCAAAATTATAAAAATATATATTTAGACAAAATGTAGCCAACATGTATTATTCTGATATATACGAGTATGACGGACACTAAATTACGTTATAGTTTAATCTAAATTAGTTTAGCAGTTCTTACGTATAGTGTCACAAACTTTCCCATTTATAGTATTAGCAGGAGGAATATAGAAAAGACAGATACACACATCTATACTTTTAACAAAATGGTAACGGATCAGTGTCTGTACATGAATGATATAAATATAAGAAAAAATGTTATTGGGTAATAGAACCAAAAACAACGATTTTTTTATTTTTTGTCTGTGTGCTATACTCAGAAACGGTTTAACCGAAGCGAATTTATTTTCAGTTTTCACTATTGTATTTTGGCAAGCTTGTTTGACTAAATTGCTATGAATAACTAGTAGTAGTACTAATTGCTAGGAAACTAAATTATTTATACAAATATTGAACCAACCTGCCCCCCCTCCACGTCCTCAAGACTCCCTTTTGACCTCGCTGGGCCCGGGCGCGGGCGCGGGAGCGGGGGCGGGCGAGGGCGGGTCGTCGTCTTCGAGGCGCGCGGGGCTGATCACTTGGTCGTGGAGCGTGCGCAGATGTCGTAGCAGGTTCGATTTAACGTTGAAGCCCTTGTTGCACAGGCCGCAAACGAATGGACGTTCACCTAGATTTGAGTTGAGGGGAAAATTGGCAAAATTTAATCGCAATCGACAATTGTTAACAATTGATCATTTGTTTGCACGAAAAACACATTTAATAATTTATTAAACGTTAATTATAGCGTGGCAAATGATTAACATACAATTGATTAATTTAAAATTGTTAATCATATTATGTCCACAAACAAATGATCATTTAATAAGTTCTTTGACTTTCACGATTATTACACATTTAAAATGAAATTATTTTAACCGGATTAATCGCGTATATTTAGGATTATACATTTTTGGAAACCCGACGTTTCAAATGGAAATCCGGTTAAAATATTTTCAAATGGAAATCCGGGCAAAATACTTTCATTTAAAATTATAATTTGCTCCTACCTTTACCCTACCCTCTGCCAAACCCTGCTATATGCGGGATACAGCGTGGAACTAAAGAAGTACATAAACTGGCCACTAACCTGTATGCGTCCTCATATGTATCAACATGGACGCGTGCGACGGGAACATCTTCTTGCAGTGCGTACATGTTTTATTTTGCACACCCTCTGTGAAACGATTGTGACGTTTTGGTGGTGCACTGTTGTTTGATATGGCCAATTCTGAACAAGTTACATCGAATCAAAATTTATATTTCATATTGGAAATGTTAGAGAAACATGAGAAAATAGTATTTTGACACTCGAATATTTAACTATTTAATAGTTGGAACATAACTGAAGTCATGAATCATCATGAGTGTAGCGCATGAGACGCGATACTATTTAATTCTATTGAAATTTTAATAATAATAATATTTTTTTTGTTTTAAAATGTACGGGGACGGTGTGTTCGATACGATGTTGCGTTGTCAAGAATTAGCCACATACATAACAATCATGTTTCAGCTATGTTAGTTAGGTGAGGTAAATAAATAAAAACAGAAAAATCACTTATATTAAATATAGATTTAACTAAAATATTTAATGGTCCTCAAGTGTGAATATTAATTAATATTTAATGTATAATTTGGACAAGTTTAAATTTGCACATTAATTATATATTTTTTTATCTTCACGCATATTAGCATCATGTCACAATTCATTTTTAACTTTTATAATTTAGGGATATTTGGTGCTGTAAAAAATACTAAGGAAACTAAGTTCCATCTATAACATGAACTAACACACAAAAATTAAAGCAATGTCCCTTTTTTAGTATGAATAATAAATAATAAAACAAATTTTAAGGCATAAGTTCTACTTTTAGTATCCTTTTATCTCTTGAAGTTCACAAAGTTTATCATAATTTCTAAGTTTATCCTATTTCAACATAAATATGAGAAAATGAGGTCACAAACTTATAATTAAAAAAAAGTGAATTGTTTAATTTTTTTGAACCATAAATATAATAAAATCAATATATATTTTGTTAATTGAAATAAATATTTAAACGATAATAAATAAAATAATAAATAATAATAATAAAAAAAACTAACCAGATTCGGTGTGTGTGCTCTGTATATGGCGGACCCACTCGGCAGGATTTGGGAAGTGCTTCTGACAGAGGTCACATTTTAACAACGCCATTGTTTCTTCAGTGTCATCACTCTGTTCAACATTAATTTTGTTATTAACTAGCGACCCGACCGTGGCTTATCCGCTAAATTTATTGTATAAATAATACAAAAATATTTAATAAATTGTAGCCTATGTAATATTCTGATGTATAAGTTATATTACTGTAAATTTTCATCTAAATTCGTTTAGTGGTTTTTGCGTGAAAGTGGCACAAATCCATCCATATCATAAAAACGTAACAGATCGTTGTCTGTACATGAAAGGTATACGAGAAAAATTATTATTGGAGGCGTTTATTAACGAAATTGAATCAACATCGTGCTTTGTCTCGATTTAATGAGAATCGAACCCACAACGAACATATAACAAACATACAATTTAATGAATGAATAAGAATATACTATATTAACTCTATAAAGTAATTGGCTTAGCACTCACGGCGGAGCGGTGCTTGCGGCGGCGCGGGTGGTGGTGGTCGCGCGCGTGGTGCTGCACGTGGCGCACCCACGCGGCCGGCACCGTGAAGACCTCCGCGCAAAGCTCGCACGCCAGCGGGCTGTACAGCTGCGGGGCACAGGCAAATGGGACTATTTATAGTTTTTTGCTGATCGAAAATGCATACTCGTACAAATAAAAAAAACTAAAAATTGTCTGTATAACTTGTGTCAAAACATTCCATTCTCTACTTTCCGCTCAAAAAATTGCGTGTTGAGTGGAGTGTGGAGATCTTCAAAATGTTTCACGTAATACTTTTTATTATCTTCACGCTGTATCTCGCATATAGCAGGGAGAACAAAGGAAACAGAAGGAGAATCAAACCCACAACCGTCGCGTTTACTGAAAAACAGTGTTGTAGACTGAGGCCAAACAACATTTATTGAAATTCTTTTCCTTTTACCATTTTATATTTTTTATTTTATATTTATAAATTTTTTATCTAATCCTTTATAATTTTTATTCATATTTGTATTTTATATATATATTTTTTTCAATTATAATTAAAAGTTATTTTAGTATAAGACATATAATTGTTAGGATCCTTAATTACTATAGCACTAAACAACGGTATAATATGAATAACTACTCTAAATTCGATAAAACTCAAAGTACATACCAGGCTCTCCTCTTCTATATCCATATCATCTATAGGTTCGGATTTAACACTCATTTCAGCTTGAAACATTTCCGCGATGGATCTTTCTTCTTCCTCGATACTGCTCGCGTCCCATTCAGGCTCATCTTTTATTTGTGTTTCTGTATTTAATTCTATGGTACTATGTGTAGATTTTTCTAAAAAAAACAGATTGTTCATTTTGCTTAAAAAATTAAACGACTTTTATGGCAACAGTTTTTAATTAAGGCCGTTGTGGCGCAGTCAAGTAGGGGATGACGATTAAGCGCAACAATTATTTTCGATCCCAATCGAGGGAATGATTATATATAAATTAATTTCATTGACAAGCGCTGCGTTGAGTTCCGCCACTAAACACGTAATGTCTCGAATTTGGAAGGTGGAATGGCAGGTGGATAGTCTGGAATCTAAATTCCTTTATACAGCGTAAACACAAAAAAAAACCTGAAAAGAAATCTAAACAACAAATCACAATTAATATAAATCACTTACTAGAACTAATAGAAGCATTATCCTGTTCATCATTATCCTTAGATTCCTCTGTTTCAGTAACGTCAATCTTTTGTCGTTTTCCATATTTCCTTTCAGCCGCGTGCCGTCTCAATATACGTGGTGGCGGAGTATCATCACTATCTTCTACATTAGATATAGTAACAGTGGATGGTGTTGGCGCTGTTATAGTTGTTGTGTCTGTTGTGGGGGCGGGTGCTACCAGTATAGTCTGGTTCTTGGGAGCTCCAGGACGTAGTGCTTGAGCGCCTTCTGTCGTTTTGATGAACACTAGCTTGGGTGGACCGATGAACATTGGCCTGAAAGTGGAATCAATTAATAGGTTAAATGTAGGTTTTTTAAAATTTCGACTACATATACTTTACACATAGTAGCATAGGCGGGACTGCCTATGCTACTATGTACAGTATAAAGACACTTTGTTCTCTAGACAATTTTCCATTGCCAATGACTTTCCTTGTCTGGTTCACCAGAACCAAGCCCAAGTGGAATCGAATCCACAACCGTCGGGTCGTCAAATAACGTCACAATGCAACTGGGCTATGACGGCTCCTATTTGTTTTTAATGTTTCAAATCAGCTGTATCCCGCACACTGCAGAGTAGGCAGAGGAAAGCTAGTGTTAAAACACTCTGTTCATTTTAAAATCTTTAGTTTGTGTTTTAGTTCTATGTAAATAACTATATGCACATAAAAAAAACATTCATTTTATTTATATTTTTAATATATACCCAAAAAAATTCTAATATCTTCTTTATAATAACTGATAACACTCTACAGGCAAATTTGGTCTGAACAATTTTTGTCTATATTATGACTATTATTTTTTTAATATTCTCCCTAATTCTGCCTGCTACTTGCCTAAACCAATTTGTTTTTTCTTATAAAACTTTAAATAAATCACATTTCTTAATCTTATATGTATATTCATATCTATTTTTATGTTTTTATTCATATACATGTTTGATGATGCTGGTTTGTAATTATAGTATTTTCTTTGAAACAACCTACTACTTAAAAAAATATATAGATACTAATAGCTAGGCCTGTAACTTCTGTGTGTGTTGACAGTTGGTATTAAAAAATGAAAATTTAATCAATATTTTGGTTTTGGTTGATAAATAAATAAGTTATACAAAAATTCATATAACTTTTTGAAATTAATTATAATAAATGTTAAGTCATTTCTTATATTACTTGTACATTAATACACTAACAGACAAAAATAAAAAATGATAAATGCCTCCAATTGTTTTGTTATGTATTATACATAAATATTATTTTTATTATAAATAAATAAATTATAATATTACCTTGTAACACCACCTGGTTGTTGAACAGGTGTAAATGTTTTAAGTAATTTATCATCTTTCTTAACAGTAATCTTAGGCTGTTCCTCTGGCTTTTTTGCAGGTTTCGGCACATTAGTTGAGGTGGTATTCGTTTTTTCTGCTGGCGTAGAGTCACCCCCAGCTTCATCAGTCTGTCTCCATAATCCCCTGATCTTGAGGACTTCCCCGGCTTTTAATACAGTGTCTAGGACTTCATTTGAGACTGTTGTTTCACCTAAAAATATTATACTATTATATTATAATTTCTATTAACATTATAAAACAAATACTGAAATTATTTTCTTATATACAGGATTTGTAATATTTATAAATAAAAAATATATTTAAAATTTATTTAGTTACATATGTTTGTTTTTCAAAAGATATTGGTGGTAAGATTTAAAAATGTAATTCACCAAATACTGTATTTATAAACACCAAGTTAAAGTAAGTATAAACTAATAAATAATAGTACTTTGACCACTTACCTTTATACATATACTCGACCAGTATTTTAAGAGCTTTAGTTGAAATTTCTGAAGGTAACACAACATAGAGCATTCCTCCCATACGGGTCACTGTACGCTGGCCTTCGAACAAGCTGCATAAGTATACACTGCAGGAACTTAATATAAACTTGTGAGCCGGGATTTGTGACCCGTCCATTGTGCATAGAACTACATCGGTAAATCTCTCCGACCGCAGCAGGGCCGCCACAGAACCGTTTAAATGGGAACTGTGGGAATGCCATTTTAATTGATACGTGTCCGTCGACGTCATTCTATATCATTTTCAGTTTTACTTGTGCTAAAACAACATAATAAATATATTAAATGCACTGTTACTAAAATCAATAGCGATTAGTTGTATTGTTTACAATAGAATCTATTGCCAAAACAATGGCTCTACCAAGAATCTGAAACTCATTTTATTCTCACATGATTAATTTGTGTCGCTACTATAATAAATCATTTGTCCTGTAAGTATAAATAAAAGTCAAGTTTATTGTTTAGATGAGTAAATTGATTAAATTACGCGTTTTAAAATATAAACATTATAATTCCAAAACACTAACAGCAATAAATAATCCAAAATCTGGTAGCATAGTAGGGGAAACGGTTTTCGTTAATCAAAACAAATAATATATAAAAAATAATTTCAGAAACTTAACTAGCCAGTGTTTACTGAAAATTAACAACAATTAAAATTATTTATTGCAACACATAAAATCAAACAAATTGGGCAATAAGAAAAAATCGATAATATTATTACATAAAAAAATAACTTCCGGAATTACCTTTTTTTTTTAAATAACCGTTAACATGTACAGATATGAACAGTAACGGTACGACATTATAAAAAGATTATTAGCATTAAAAATCACTCAATAAAACACTTTTTAATGAAATGTGTAGCGCGCAACCACCGCGTGCGATCCTCGAATCCGGTGTGCGGCGGCTGCGGCTCTAAAATCGATAGAATTCGTATTGATTTAACTCGAAAAGCGGGGTTGGTTTATCTGATCGATCCAAGGCGCGTCGCGTCGGGCGGCCAGCGTCGGTGCGCGCGCGTGCGCGGCCGGCGCCCGCCCTGCAAGCTGCAGTGCCCTACGCCACCCTGTTCACGCGCAAACTATAATCGCACCTATTATTATATGTGTATTGTACAGTACGCTATCCCGGGCGCTAGGCACTAGGGAGACTATTTTGTCATCGTGTAATCATGCTTTTATAGACGAAACGTCCATCATGATGTACAGTTTTTGAAAATAGATTTTTTTTAATTAATAATGTTTATAAGAGACGTAATTGTAATAGTTACGACCTACAATTGTCTTAATAATATATATATAATTTAATATTGACATCATTTTATATTTTTATTTTTAGCAAACACATTTTAAATATACTTATTACAAGAGATCGAAATTGAAATTACCGATTTTCCTTACTAATGGAATAACAGCGTAGTAAAAATTAATATAAGTATTGAAGCACTTTTGTATTTGCATGTACAACTCAAACCATTGCGGAAAACTAAATTGTCGCCATTTGACTAGGTTGCATTTTTAAGCCCTGTCTTGGGTTAGAGTATAACTCTAGCAATAGATAAATAATTTTATAAGTTCCTTTTTTTTATTTCGGCAGGAGACACAATTGTAAGGGGGCATTATTTAATACTGCCTTAGTATATATTTTTTAAATAAAAAAAACTGACACACAGAGGAAACTTTCCTCTCTCCCTGATTTTTATTTTTTTATATGAAAGTAGAAAATATTTTTGTTTTTGTAATATTAAAAAAGTTTTATAGTTTTATATTAGGATTTTTTAGGCAAGTACAGCTCGTTGGCAGTTTATTTATACTTTATTAATCAAACAAAAAAATAAATGACTATATAGATCACTTGTATCCGTAGTGTTGGCACAAATTTAAATAAAGGCAATGAACGAACACATAGCGACTTCAAATACCATTCAAGGAGTATTTAAGTATGTCTATACAAGTACTACAAAATAGTAAGTTTGGAACAAGTAAAAAGAAAATCATAGATTGTTTTACTTTAGTATACCTAATCAATTTTACAGTATGTCGTAGCGCAGAGGCACAGGTGCAATATCTGATTTAAACTCGACGGTTGTTGTTTCGTTTCATCAAAACAACGCGCGGTGTTGAGTATTCTCGGTAATATGGTGGAGGGAGGAAAACGGAATTTCTTTACATGAGGTCCCTCTACTTACCTCTCTGCGAGAAATGAAAGAAGACGAGAGCGATGAAATGATATAATTGAAATCTAATTATTCACCCGAGTTAGCATCAAAGTCAACATTTTCGCTTAAAGAGTCAGCACTTTGATTTTAAAAAATATATATTATTCTATAAGAACCAAAAAAATATAATATCATAAACATAGCCATAGGCCATAGCAAGTAACCCTCTGGGGGCGGGAGTCGCGGATCGCGTGCGCAGACAATATTGATTTTTCTACCCCGGTACCCGGCACAAATTGCCGTCCCCTATATGCATATATATACGTAGGTACCTAGTTGCTATTGATCTATGAATAGACAATTTCCGATTTAATATCCTTCTATAATGGCTCATATTCAATTACTAGTAAAACAACCGAGTAGAGTTTAGGTCCGGAATATTTTTAGTTTAGTTTTTTTCCACCTTGTGTGGCAAGGCAGGTAGGAAAAATCTGGAAACCTAGAGATAAGATATTCATTAAGATATTTCCATTATCATTTTGCTCCGAATTTTTGATTGTTGAGTGGCTTTACCGCTTTACCGCTCTACCAGAGCGAAGAAAATGAAAATATTCAATATTTCGTTTCTTTGAATGGGGATCGGATCGAACCCACAAGCCTTCGCGTTTACAGGCGCACGCTTATGGCGCTGCGCCAGGACTGGTCTCTAATGTGTTTTGCCTTTGTTTTTATTTACTAAGTTTGGTCTGCTTTTATTTTTTATACTAGTGGACCCGAACGCCCGCTTAAACTATACGAATATTTATTAAATATATTTATGAAATTATTTTCAGTTTTCAATAGAGAGGTGCGTTAAGCAAGCTCATTTTGGGTGACAATTTCTAACAACAAACTTTGCAAATCGTTAGCTTAGCAACGGTCCCATAGCGACGGTTGTTATTAACATGGCGGAATTAATTGCATGTCAAATTAATAAGTATTTTAATATATTGGTTTTTATCGACAATATTACAAATATGACATAAAAAAGTATCCTATGTTCATCCCGAGACCCTCAAGTATCTCTATATGAGTATTTTATCACAATTAAATTAGCGGTTTGGCCATGATTGCGTAAAAGACAGACAGACAGACAGNTTTATAATATTTTCTTATAATTAAGTTATAATAGCCAATGTTTTTTTCGATCATGAGGTTAATGCTGTTAGCCCTATTGGCTTTTACAGGGACAACGGGGGGAGTTTACTTTGTCCCTGAACAAATGCAAGCACTATGTGGCTGCCTGTGAGGATTGTAAGGGGCGTCCCCTGCGGGACTCGAACTTCGGCTTGCGGCCGTTGAGCGGACTGGGAAATAGCCAAGAGTACTCAAAGAATATGTAAAATGATCTTTACAGATTATTAATTATTACAAATATCTACACATACTATTATTTTCAGTTGGTGGAAAATTGCTCATTAATATATGACGGCAAGGTGTAAACTTAAAAATACAAAACGTTGATGTTAATAGCGGAATGGCGTAATGTCATGTGTGACAATTGGGCGGTATTTTTTTAAATTTTAGCTTTACGGTGTATCCCGTACGTAGCAGGGTAGGCAGAGAGGTTATGAAAACCTAGTGTTGTGGCACTCTGTTCCCTTTAAGACATTTCCGTTTAGTCATCAAATTCCCTCCACGCGGGGGCTATTAGTTGAGAGTAAAATAAATTTACTTATTAAATACACTTTACCTGTCTTATAAATAAAAAAAAACTGTTACGAATATTTAAAATAGGTTTACTAAGCTACTAAGATGAAAAAATAGGAATGTATAAAATATGAATTAAATTCAAATTAAAATTATGCGAAAAGTTAAGCTAAACTAACCTTATTATAATAATCCAGGGAAATCAATTTTAAATCAAAAGTATTACTAAAAATATAATATATTTTTTAGCAATACTTTTGATATAAAATATATTTTAGCGAAATAAAATAATATAGCTCAGTTCAGTTCTTATATTATGGCATTCCGAGCGTGCCAAAATATGGTTTAATATTAATTCGTCACTTGACAGTTTTGACGTATGTCAAATATTAATTGTTATTTGTCACGTTTGCTGTCACTGTCACTGGTAGCTTCGCCAGTGTGTCGGCAGGCGATGTTAATCTTAAAATTCATAGATATTTTATTATTATACTGGATTAAAATAGAATAAATAAGTGCATGCAGGGAGATTTATCAATATGACTTTTCAAAACAAAGCTACTTCACTATCAGCAGACCTTAACAATTTTATATACGGAGTATCAAGACGAAATTTTCAAAATGCACCAGAGTTAACAAAAATTGGTATTTCCTTACTCAAAAACTTCCCTGCTGCAAGAGATGCTGTATTGGAATACTTTGCTATGGTGTTCCACGAGGCTGTTAATGTATCACTCAATCAAGGGGACTATGAGGTTTGTGTAAATATTTAAAAAATCTAATTTCTGGTATGTTTATTAAAAATATCTAATTATTAACATGCAAAATGATTAATATTTAAATTTATCTTTTAAAAAAATTGGAATTAAAGTTCTATAGATTACACTTTACAGTTTAATTGAACAGAATATTATTGTTTTTAATTAATTATCAAGATATTATCCCAAACTATTGCTTGTACCTTTACCTTTTATTAAACTTAAATCTAATATATTATAGTCAGATTCATCGGCCCATGGTTCTTTAGAAAGTGTTAGTATGATTGGTCCAGAGCTGTGCAATCTGGGAGAATCATGGGCACCCTTTATTGCTCCTTGGTGCATTAATTTAATTATGGACATAGCTACAGACAAGGCTAATTTACCAAGTAAGTTAATTATTTTACCCAAAATAGAATGATGTGTATTTTTTAATATTTTTTAATTTGGCTTTTATTTATAGATACAACTCTTCAAAATACTGATCCTGTGAGAGTCTTATTGGATATAACAACTCAAAATCTAACATTACTGAATGCTGAGGAAAGAGCTAAGTGCATTGATACAATGTTGGGTATGTAAATAAATATAAAACATTTGAATGAAGCAGCTTTGTTACTAGTACTTACTATTTACTTACTTACTTTGAATTCACAAATGAAGTAACCAGAAAAACAATAACAGTTAATTTGTAATTTGTATGCAATAGAAGAATGAGCAAAAGGAGGCAAAACCTGCAAAGTTTCTATAGTTTCCTAAAAGATTTCATCCTATCTAAGACTATGACCAATTATTTTCTAGAATATACTTTGAATGCAGCCCTAGTAGAATAATTTCAGGTATTGTTAGAGAAAGGAGGTTGAATAGTGCATTATACATATTTAAAGAACCCCATAAATATCTACCCATCACGGGTAGCAAGTCCCAGGCACTGTTTTGAGTTCTAATTCATTTAATAGTTGGGAGACAGTATTTCACATTCTCACACTTAGACACTCCACTAAATGGGCACCCACAAAATGACTGATCTTATATTATTATTATTACATATTGCAGTGCAGCAGTTACTGATTGTAACCATGGTTGTGAATTGAATTCTGACTAAGAGAATTGAGTTATATTCATTCCCTGACTCTAGTAACAAGAAAAAAGTAAATTTTACATATATACAGGTTGCCGAGCATGTTCCTGGGCTGTAGGGTGGGTAGGGCGTGCCGAACCGGCCCTAGTGGCCCCTAGAGCTTTGGCCCTAAGCGCAGATGCGGCTAGGGCAGTGCTGGCTCATTTGGCTAACCATCCACCTGCACTATTTCATGTTAGAGCCGCTCTTGTTGATTTGTTTCAAGTGAGTTATTTTTGTTTTTATATATTTTTTTTCTAACTGTATCCCATTTATAGAAACGTACATTACGGTCGCCCATTGGCGTGGCCGCCCTGGATTCAGCTGTAGATAGCTGTGCAACCACCACTCCTCAACCATACTGCAGGCAAAGGGAACCTAGTGCTGTAACACTTTGTCCTGCATGTATTTTATAGAAATTAATATTTTTCTTCATCTGGTAGACAAAGTACAAATTCGAACGCTTAATATTCAATGTTTCTAGCAAAAACATTGTATGGGGAATGGACTGTGTTAACACTTCGTTCCAACTGCCTACCCTGCTATGCAGGAAAAATGATATAATGTTATACACTTTTACAGGAGGCAATAAGAGATGATAGTAGACCAGATAAAAAGCGTGATGTTATTCCATATTTGTTAACTTTAGCGTCGAAATCCGACATTGTATTAAAAGCTCTTACTCAAGATATCGAACAAACATGTAAGTATTTTCTTTATTAGCTTTATGCTGTATCCAGCATTTAGCGTGGGAGGAGAGAATCTAGTGTTATAACACTCCATTCTGCATTTTTCGCCGCATTTTCGAGACATTGTGTATTGAGCGGCGGTGTATTGGCGGACCTCAACGCCGCTCTTCTTGCTATTTCTTGTTACCAGAGTGAAGAAATGAAAATATTAAATAATTCATAACCCCAAGTGGGGATCGAACCCACAACCATCGCGGTTACAGTCATATTATTAGAAAAGGATTTTAATAATAAATAAATCTTTTAACTTAAATAAACCTTTTAAAATAATTTACAGTAACAGATGAAGTTATAGACCGTCTAATATCCATATCGAGGGCGAGTCGTGGATTTGAAGGTGTGACCTCTTCCACTATAGTCTCATTGCTACTACGAACAGATGTAAGATGTTTCTTGTTGGTTCTACGACACGCTCAGAGACATGCTTTTTGTAGGCAATTACTTGGTAAGTATAAACTTTTAATTATTGTAATGTGTTATAGTAACTATTCAATTGATGGTGCGAGTGAAAAACGCGATGGTTGTGGGTTCGATACCCATTTGAGAAATTATTAAATTTAAATTATTACTTGAGATTGTTGTGGTGAAATGGAATCATGTCAGATTGTGATGGCGCTGTTTGTGTGTTCGAACACACATTCTCGCAGGAGATTATATTATTTTAATTTGATCTTGGCTCTAAAACATGATTGGGTAATTAAATAAATTAAATTGTTTTTCAGAGCATCTTTTGCAAAAGTTAGAATATGAATGTTTATTTCCGGATTCAAACCTGCCACTAGTGATGAGCGCTGCTGAGGAGATAAATGTTATAAGAGAAAAGCTATTGACGGGCAATCAACTAGAACAATATTCTATAGCTAGAATACTTATTTTAGTTTGTGAGTAAATTTTGTATGTTTTTAGTTTTCTATGTTTATTTAATTGGTTTTTGTTGTTTTTTTATATATATATTATGAGGTCTTTTCCTACTTATATTATACATATTTTTATTTCAAGTATCACTATAGACTAGATTATGACAGTGTAATTTTAAACTCTTTATAATTATATACAAAAAATTCAAAGGAGTAGAATGTCGAGGTGAGTTTTATATTATGGAGTATAAGGTATAATTATATTATTACATTATATATATATATATATTATATATAAAATTCTCGTGTCACAATGTTCGTTCCCGTACTCCTCCGAAACGGCTTGACCGATTGTCATGAAATTTTGTGAGCATATTGAGTAGGTCTGAGAATCGGCCAACATCTATTTTTCATACCCTTTAGTGATAAGGGTTGTAAACCCTTAACATTTTAATTTCTTTTTCATCATCCTATCCTATCTATATATATAAAATCGAAGGGTCACTCACTCACTCATCACGAAATCTCAAAAACTACCAGAGCTAGGAGTAGGTGCTCACCAAGACGGGAATTTGCAATATTCGACTCCTAAGGGGTTGTTTTTAGGGTTGATAGTTTGTATGAAACTTCGTTACTATAAGTGCTAGGAGTCTCAAATTTTCTATGGACGTTACTAATAGGACGTAAGTACACACGGAGACGGGAATTTGCAATATTCCATCCCTAAAGGGTTGTTTTTAGGGTTGATAGTTTGTATGAAACTTTGTTACTACAAATGCTCATGGAGACAGAAATTAATAATAACGTAGTTTACGCAGGCGAAGCCGCGGGCGGGCCGCTAGTATATATATATATATGAAGCGAGTCGTAAGCGCGACAGGTTGTGGGTTCGATTTTCAATAGAGGAAATTAAATATTTTAATTTCCTCTATTGAAAATGCTCTGATAAGAAGTTGAAATTCGATGTCTAGTTCCACCACTCAGTCTTAACGCAACTTTCTCTCTGGCAACTCTATTATATGCTGAATACAGTGAGAAGCTAAAAGGAAATTTTAAATGTAATAAACATTTTTCCAGGCTACAATCTACCATCAGAATTTGTGTCGACTATCAGTTACCTACTCCAACATTCAAGAAACGATACAACTCTAGCATTGTTAGTTCGTATTATATCGGGAACAATAAACATGCATACTCCAGCCGATTCGCAGGACATGAGCATGGATACAGAGAGATATAATAATTTTGTTAAAACGGGCGTAGAATATGCACTAAGAGACGCCATGTTGGCTGATACACAGATAAAAAAGTGTTTCATAGATGGTGCTGTAACTAAAGAAAAGAAAACTTATGTACATCACTATTGTTTGAATATTGTCAAGTTGTTGAGGTATGTAGGAAAAAAAACAAACATTATAATGCCTATTCAAGTGTTCATCATAATTTAGTTATATAAGGCAAAATTATCTTTTATCAGTGACTTTGCCCCCATGTTTAGATGTAAGACTATAACTTTCCTTGATATTTCGAATTTTTAAATTCAAACAGTAGTTTTTAAGATTAGCGCGTGCAACCAAATAACTCTTTAGCTTTATAATGTTAGAGTAGAATAGATTTAATATAATAAAGATTATTGTGAGTTGTATTTGAACGGGTTTTTCATTACACTGGAGAAAATAAAAATAATGAAAATATACTAATTCACTCAAATCCAATATCCAGTTAGACATTAGATAACGTCTCTAATATAATATGAAATGAACGTCCCAGATGGGAGGCGTCAGGGCGCGTGGCGGCACTGCGCACGCGCGTTGTGGGGCGCGCGGTGGAGGCGCGCCTGTGTGGTGTGGGCGGCGCGCTGCTCGAGTACGCATCGCTGCTGCGCGCGCGCACCTCCGCCACCATGGCACAGCTGGACGCCATGCCCACGTGTCACGCGTTGGCCGAGGTGAGTCGCAGGCACCGAGCCTTCATCATTGAGCCATCGCGGCGCAGGGGTTCAAGCGTGCGACTGTAAACTATAAAATGATACGACGGTTGTGGATACGATTCCCACTCTGGGGCATGACGTCGCTCAGCTCGTAATATCTCGAAAATTCTGCGAAAAGTGGGGAACATGTTGTTTGATTGTTTTACACTAGGTTCCCTCTACTTACCCTATTATTTATGGGCTACAGTGGAAAGCTAAAAAAATATTTCATATAGTATGTAAAACATGTTCATCAATTTAATATACTCAATAATTTAATGTTGATGTTTAGTAATTTATAATTTACCTTTTATTTTTTTATGAATAATAAACAGCTGCTTTACTTTTTTTTCAAAAAAATCAAACGAAACGATACAGCTAGAGGCCTTTTTCCCATTTTTTTATTATCTTCCGAGTGGGGATCAGACCAATAAATATCTCGCTTACACTCAGATACTGTCCCACTGCGCCACAACGGTCTTAAGCAATTTTTAAATATAATTTCTTATTGATATTTAAGTATCTACTTTTTCTCTAGGTCCTGGATAGAGTAGACTTGACAGGTACAAAGTCTTCACCACCAAGTGTGGAAGTCATATTGAAAGTGACTCAAGCTACAGTGAAATATTTCTTTAGATGCATACATGAGAAAGGTCAGTTATGCTTAGTAGTTATAATCGATACCTAAATTTGCTTACCAATCAGTATGAACGTTGAAAATGACATTAGAACATAATATAGTTAACTGTATATTATTAAGGTCAATCATATATTTTTTAATAATAAAATATTTAATATTTTCTTTTATAGTTTAGTCTTGAGCTTTATTCAGTAAATTTAAACATCAAAATAAACTCATATCCTTAGGTAGCTACATTCAAAATAATTTTATTATAATATATTTAAATTACAGATGTAATGGCAAAACTACGAGGTGTACAAACGGCAAGTTGCTTACTTCGTAAACTATGTGTACACAGTAAACTAGCTCGTGCCGTTGCTCTTCGCGATTTATTAGAAACTGCCATGTTTAGAGAGGACAAAATGTTTGGCAGCCAAGCTCACATTGCAAATATTGTGACCACTTCGAAAGAATGGAATAACGAGGAACTTTTAATACATATGAATCAGAGACATGTAAGTTTTATTGTATTTCATGTATTATTTGTGTAGGTATAAATTATTAAAGTGTGAATTGAAATTGAACCCACTAACGTCACATTTTTGACAACGGCCTGTATATATAGTCATATAGTGTAGCATTAAATATATAAAGTTGTCGAATACAGCACATTATTTTTGGAAAAAGGAATTGGTTAAAAAATAGTAATTCTCTACCTCTATTCCTCACAGGGTCCCATAACACAGTTAACACAGAGCCATACATCAGTGTTCCACGCAGGTGTAATAGGCAAAGGTGTGCGGCGTCGTGTCCCTCCCCCCATAGTATCCACTGCGCCGGCGCACAACGCTGAACTGCTTATGGGAGCATTGATGGCTTGTATGGTATGGCAATTGATTTTTTAGATGTTTTTTTATAGCTTCATAAGCTTCTGCTTATAGCAGGATAAGCAGAGGTAACTCGTTCTACCGGTTCTCCATTTTTTAAGGCATTGTGTGTTTAGTGGAGCAACTCAACGCCGCGTTTGTCTTGTTACCAATGCAGAAAATAAAAAATAAAAAATCCTGTGTGGGAATCGAACCCATTACCGTCACGTTTAATTATTTACAAATTTTTAATTTGAAATTTTGAAACTTATACATAATCTTCTTATACAATTCATAAATAAATTGAACAGGATGGCAACACAGGCATAGTTGAAGGGTCAACATCAATATCGCTGCTTCTAGTAGAATTAGTTTCACCAGACGTCATGTACAATGGACTCCCTTGGCCTGATGAGGATTTTACAAAGGTCAGTGTGATTTTATTCCTGAGGTCGTTAGCGGCCTGAGGAGTTGTAGTTGGGATAATATCACGGTCAATGGAACCCTATTGATTGATTGCACTTATAATTGGTGCGTCTGCTAGAATGTGCATGAATGCTTGGCTTATTTCCTCTTTCGATTCTCAATTTCATAATGACGTCGACGTTTATAATTTACTGTAATTTTCATCAGCTATTTGCAACGCTTACCTGGTCTAGCACGTTACATATCTTGGTAAAGACAGAGATTAGGTCCTGTCAAGCAATGTTATTTCTTTTTTTGATCCGCGCTATTCGTCATTCCCCGTAGACTCATCTAAGACTGATCTTATTATAGTGGCTATGTCGCTGCTATCTTCTGTAATGACAGCTAGTCCATATGAGATAGATAGCATAAATTAACTTATTCAGTCATATTATCTAGCGGTCTAAGGTTCTAAGTCCTAGTCTTATGTCTCTAAATGTCTGTTTAAAATAACATGTATTTGTGTGTGTTTAGCAAGTGAGCATCGAGCGCGAGCTGTACACGCGGTCGGCGGTGGCGCGGTGCGGTGTGGCGCGCGCGGCGCTGCGGCGGGTGGCGCGCGCGCGACCTGCCCTTTGCCTCGCCTCCGCGCTGCTGCGCGCCGCTGCCGCCGCGTTGCTGCACCGTAAGCGTGCGCACGATGGTAACTAACGAAACTAAGTATTACAGCGAGCTTCAGCGTGGCCACGACTCTAATATTTTCCTGTAAACTCAAAATAAAAAAATTAAATTAGCGTCACATACTGTATCCCACACACAACAGGGTAGGCAGAGGGAACTTAATATTAAGACACTGAAGATCTATATGAAAATTAATATTGTAACATTAATTTTAGTATTCGTCAATTATTGAACTTTTTTAATACCTCTTTAATTTTCATTTTCTTAATATAATTAATATATTTTCGTAACTTTGCACGATAACATACACAGGGCGTAACTCGAGGATAGGCAGAGCCTAGTGTTAAGACAATCCGCTCCCCACTTCTCGCGATATCTGGACGCATTGCGTGTTGAGTGGCGGAACTCAACGACATACTTTACCTCGACACCAGAGCGAAAAATTAAAATGATAGTTTTAGTTATAACATGCCCACAACCTGTCGCATTTACAGTCACACGCTTGCACTCCTGCGCCATGACTAGTTCAAATATTTAAGGAACTTCCGATATTTATCAAATATACATTAATTTATTTTTATATGATACAGATCGACATACACAATCAGATGAAATAATCAGAGAACTATCAGCACTTACAGAACTCCTCTCGGTGATGACTTTGGGACAGTTACTGCCTCATCCTTTGAGTCACATATTGGAATTGGCACCAGAATTGACCGCTAATGAGGTAAATTACATTTTTAAAATAATAATGTATTGTAAGATTCAAATATGAATAGGATTGACTTTGCATCACATTCTGACTTCATAGCCAGTTAGGTAGGGTGAGCTAAACAAACTATATCTAAAATAAAAATTGTGTGAAAAATATGTTTTCTTTATTAATTCTATCATTGCGTCTAGGTCTTTATACCAAAGCCCTCGTTACTTTTGGGCGAAGTGTATCCAAGAATAAAAATAACAGAGGAAAAGCTATTGTTTAAAATAAATAACATGAATTTAAACAATTAAATCACACAGTCACACAATGACATTGTATGACAAGGCACTCCTCACCACTGGGGTCACACAATTTTTATGCTCCACATTGGAATATAAAATATATAAACATAATTTTGGAACAGCTTGTTTTAATTTAAAAATTTCTAGGTGTGAAATTGAAAAAATATGTACCGTCACATTTTCCCAGATCATGTGACAAGACCTCTTTTTTTAACCTCTCCCCCGTAGAGATTATTTTGAAGGTTTTAAAACAGATTTTATAATTTTTTGTGAATGTAAATTAATAAGGAAAATCTTTTTATATTCTAGATAGTCCAAGTGCTACGAGATTGTGTATGGAATTATACGCGGGATCATGTACCATCTCCGGCGCTATTTACTTGCGATTCTACAGGTTAATTTATATTTAAAAACGTTTTTTAGCTTCACACTGTATCCCGCATATCGTGGGGAAACCTAGACATAAGACACTTCGTTCACTATGCACCGCCCAATTTTCGACACATTGCGAGTTTAAGGCTGGCACTCAAGGTCTTGGGTTGAAGTTCAAGTTTAAGTAATTCATTCCTTCGAGTGTGGATCGAAACAATAACTGTTGTATTTTAGACAGGCATCGTGTTGTTGAACCTTACAACTTTATTTGTAACATAATGAATAAGAAAACAGTCCTTAAGTGTCTTTAAATAAAACAAAACCAGAAGAACGAAGTAACGTGTCACTTTTTTATATAAGATTTTCTTAAATTAATAATCATTTATATGATTAATTTTCCAGTCAACATTTTTTTTTATTATTGCAAAAATTTTTAGGTCTTCATTGGCGTGACCCTTCAACTTGCAAGCCGCCAACTACATATACAGATACGTTACGACTCATCATACAAAAAAGAATATCGAAGCTGGGACACCTCTACCCCATTATGTTTTTAAATCTTGAAAAAGAAAACTAAATTTTATTTTATATTGATCATATCTTTGTAAATATTAATTATAAGAAAGAATAAAGTGCCTATGAAATTGTACACGTCTCTTAATTAATAAATATTTAATTTTATTTAATATATAATTTTTCATTTGCATTACTATAGTCCGACAAGTTTATGAATTATCGGAGGTACACACGGACACTTGCGCAGAATGCATATTTAAGACGCCTATACCCTATACAGGGAAGTCTCCGCACACCGCACCGCTGCCCCGCGAGCCCCATCAACACTAAAGTATGTATAGAACGCGAGTCGAGGTGACATTTAATGCGCCAGTTTGTATATATGACACAAAATAACGCCGAACTCCGCATACTTAACATTATGCATATAACAGTACATGCGGGAGATGGACTCGTGCCAGTGTTTATTTATTTATTTACTTATTTGATTTTTTTGGGTTTGCTAGTGACTATTACATTTTGAATAAGTAATATTACGAGCACAAATACAGTAACAATAATGTATAGCCGTTTGAAAGCAAACACTGCATGCGTATATCGTGTCCGGCTTTACAACTATTTGAATTTATACACTAATTATAAACGATACAATATATATAATAACATAAACATAAATTACAGAACGAAAAAGGAGAACAGAAAACCTTTTACACAATAATCATAATAAACAAAAACTATGATAAAACTTTGCAAAATATTGTTACGTCCTTACATGAGTTACATAAATGATGACAGGAGATACAGCTAGTAATTAACAACAGAAAACCTTTACATTCAGTAACAAATTATTGCTGATTGATTATATGATTAATCACTGAGGTCCTAAAGGAAGTAAACGTATCCATATTGATATCCATTGAGTCGCAGTTTTTATTATACAAATTACATAGACGGGGAATAACTGTGTTAGCTCCAAAAACAGATTTTTTAAATGGTGGTACCAATAAAGAGATAGGCTTTCTGGGGTATCGATACATACTTAATAAAGTATTGTATTAATATTGTATAAGTATTGTATTAATAAAGTACTGTTTACATACTTAATAAAGTATTTGTCGAGCCATAGTTACTGTTTACCATCTGTATTCGATCAATGTCAATGTCAAAATAACATGTTTAAAGTTTAAACGTCATTTTTGGAGTTAAAAACATCAAACAATTCGGAATCGCACTCTTTTTCTTATTTTATTCCAAGTGATAATATTTAAGAAATTGCAATTAACTAGCACAAAATATATTTTCCTGCATTGTAGTGCATTTAAAAAAAGGAAATCATGATGGAGGAAACACCTAAGCCTGTATGCCTTATAATACTAGGTTAGTATTCCTACACCTTCACTTGGCTAATAATATATTAAATTTAAAAAATACTGCCATTTAAATTTCAAGGTATGGCTGGAGCTGGTAAAACATCGTTTACAAGACGACTTGCAGGAAGGGTTATAAATGGTGCCAGACCATATTTAGTAAATTTAGATCCAGCTTGTCGAGAGGTTCCATATCCTGCTAATATAGGTAACTAAGAATTATTATGCTTCATGATATGAATAAATTTTATATAATAAATATATACTCTTAATTTAAATAGGCTAATTAAAAGTACATATTTTAAATTAAGAGTTAAATAATATTAAAATGTCACTATTTTCATATTCTGTTTCTAGATATAAGAGATACAGTGAATTATAAGGAAGTTATGAAACAGTATGGTCTAGGACCCAATGGTGGTATTGTTACTGCACTCAATTTATTTTCTACTAAATTTGGACAAGTTGTAGATTTAATAGAGAAAGCTGGAAGAAAACATAAATACTGTGTTATTGACACACCAGGTAAATGTTAACAACTTTTTCTTAAAATTAATTTGTCCACCAATAATTCATGGTTTTATTTTACAAATATTTTTTTGCTTACAGTAAATGCTTAAATTCACTATCCTGCTTATAGCAACATTTAGTATGAAAAGACTGCATTCCCTATTTTCCACATGACTTCATGCTGCTGCATATTAAGTAACATAACAACACTGCACTTTCCTGACTAGAGAATAGAAATGAAAATAAATAATTCCTACAAGTGTCTATTGAACTTTAATTGTATTAAATTTTAACAAATATACTTACAGGTCAAATAGAAGTATTTACATGGTCAGCATCAGGTACTATAGTGACGGAGACACTAGCATCCTCCTGCCCCACAGTCATAGTATATGTAATGGACACAGTTAGGAGTGTATCACCAGTCACATTCATGTCCAACATGCTGTATGCTTGTTCTATACTTTACAAGACAAGATTGCCTTTTATTGTAGTTATGAATAAAGTGAGTTTTGCTATTATTTTATATATTTTAAATAAATAATCTATTTTTAACAAATAATTGATTTACTTTAATATTTATTAATAACTTACTTTAATATTTATCAATTTCATTAATTTGTGAACCTAAACATAGATAATATATTAATCTCAGACAGATGTAGTAAACAACAACTATGCTGTGGAATGGATGAGAGATTTCGAAGCATTCCAAGATGCTCTCGATGCTGATGGTGACGGGGAAGGCAGTACATATGTAGGCAATCTAACAAGGTCAATGTCACTAGCGCTTGATTCATTTTACTCGGATTTGAGGTGTTGTGGTGTGAGTTCACATACAGGAGAGGTAATTTATCTATCTTTTTGTACAATTTTTTAAGCATATACTTTGGTAGGCAGAGGGAAAACAGTCTTAAGACACTCCATTCCCCACTTTCTGCTGCAGTGTAACTCAACCCTGCACTCATTCCTGTTGCCAGAGTGAACAAATTAAAATATTAAATTATTCATTCCCACAAGAGAATTACTTGATCAAAAGTGTGATAGTTTGTGAGAATGGATCTTTGTTCCACTTTAACCCAGAAACTTTCAGCGGATTTAAATGAAACTTTATAGTAATAAAGCTTATATATTAGAACAACACATAGGCTACAATTTGTGTAAAGATTTTCTATAATTTTCGCTATAATATAAAAATAAGTTGGCAAAGTTATTGTACTATTTTTTACTTCTTTTTATTATTATCCCTGTGATGAATGTGTGATTGAATGTTGTTTGTCACCTTCTTTTGCTAATTATAAACTTTATTATTCTTCTATGATTAAAGGTAAATTGAAATTTATTCTTTTTCAGGGTATAGATGAATTTTTCAAGTTGGTTGATGATGCAGCTGAAGAATATGAAAAGTAATATATATATATAAGTAAAATATAAAATATTGTTTTCTTAAGATTTTTTATTTATTTTACAATCTTTTTGTTTTATAGTGTCTAAAAAGCTTATTTAAAGTAGCATTTATAGTTATATTTTTATTATGGTATATTTTATTTTTATAGTTATTTACATTTTTTAGAGAATACAAAGCTGATTGGCTGAAAATGAGGGAAGAAAAATTGGAGGAACAAAAAAAGAAAGAAGAAGAAATTAAAAAGGGGGTTAAAGGTATATATCTCGTTATTTTCCTTTCTAACGTATCCTGCATGTGTAGGGTAGGCAGAGAGTACCTAGTGTTAAGACACTCTATTCTCTACTTTCTGCCCTATTTAGAAATATTGTGTTGAGTGGCATTTATCTTAATTTAAAAATTATTATTTATATCATTGGTGTCTTCATAATTGCCACATATAGTACAGTGTGGATAAAAATCATGAAATGAAAATAATAATCCTATGTCTAAACTGTTGACGAATCTTGATTTCTTTTAGGTAGGGTTTTCAAATATTTTAACCTTATGTTGCTTCCGTAAAAGGTGTGCAGTCGGTACTACCCAGTATAAAAAAAAAATAGCGTAAAACTGCTGGCAATACAAAAAAATTACAATCTTTCTAATATACTTATTTGTAGATAAAATTCTTCATATATATATATATATATATATATTTCAAAACATATTATTATAAGTTTTATTTTTTTTAGTTGATGATACAGTAATGGATAAAAAGAAACTAATAGAAGAAGTAATGGGTGGTCGTGAAATATCTGACATGTATTTAAAGCACCCCGGAAATGAAAGTTCTAGTGACGACGAAGGTGTTGAAACTCAAGTAGAAATAGGTAAGGATTTTTTATAGCTGTATGCTGTATCCCACAGACAGCAGGGTAGGCAGAGAGAAATGTTAAGAGTAAGAAACTGCATTTACCACTTTCGATTCAAGATGACTTTTCCAAGACATTGCATGTTGAGTAGCAGAACTTAATGGTGGGAAATTAAGATAATTCAATCCAGAGTAGAAACTAGACATCGAACCTGCAACCGTCGCGTTTAGTCATATTGTGGCGCTGCGACATGTTTTATAATTTAGTGGCTTTAGAATATATTATGAATAAAACTAAAATTCTACCAGATTTGATGGTCTACTTATTTTTTTTTTATAATTTTATTGTAACTTGTAGATGACAAAAAGGAAGACGTCGCAGCATTTCAAGAATTCATAAACAAACATGTGAAACCTAATGAGCAAAATAAAACGTAATAAAACACATTTTTATATATACTATTTAATTTATAAGTACTTATTAAGCCATAAAATTTTATAAATATGTATGCATGTTATTTATTTCTAAATCACAGATGCAACACCTAAAATATTGATAAATATTAAATATAAATTGATTTATAAATAGTAAATAAAACATTATAATACAACTACTCATCAAAAATTATAAAAATATAAAAGTAAAAAAACATAATTGGTCCTCACTACCAGAGTCAATTTTTCATTATTAAACTTTTACATGATAGATCATGTTAAAAATTTTATAAATCATGTCAAATATAACTTAAAATGATTGAACAAAAACTTTTATTGTAAAGAGAATAAAAAAAAATACAGTCAAAAGGATAACCTCCTTTTCTTACAGAAGTTGGTTAAAAATAAGAACACATTGTGAAACGAAACACACTTATTACTATTTATATTACTAGGTATATCAATAATAATCACAATCAAATTACTATAATGTGTTAATAAACCAGCAAAGGACAGGGTTGCAGAATACTATATTAGCTTTATACTGCTGTATACCTCACACTAACACGGGGCACAAGCTGCAGCTGTAAACCTGTTGATGATGTGATGTTCACATTCCCAGCTTAATTGTAATAAAAAAATCAATAAATGAATGTTTAGTCTAGTTAAGTACTATTTATTTCTAATGAATTCTCTAAAATAATATATAACTGAGATATTGCTAGGAACTATTTTAAAGAGATATCGCTTAACAGAATATTTTAAAAATTAAAAGCACCAAATATTAGATATGACAAAAGCTTTAAGTCTAAGATTGTAAATGGTTTTAAAAGAAATTAATATAAGACAAGAGAAAAAATTATAAATTGACAATTAAAATACATACTTAGTAATTATAAATAAGTTATTATTATTAACTTAAATTTCCATTTATTCATTTAAAAATTTAAATTTAACAACCATGAGGTGAAATTTACAAAAATGTAATTAGTTACCACTTATCTAATATTTCTCACTACAGGATATTGAATAATTTACAGGGAAATTAATTTCTATCCTTTCACAGATCATAAATATATTTATTATTATATTAAGGTAATGATGTTGTGTGATGTAGTGTTGATGTCATAATTTTTTTTCATTTACTATTATTTATTGTTTCCATTTCTAAAAAAAATATTATAATTTATTGTTATTATTTATTGAATTTAATGTAGTATTACGTCCGGCGCGTTCTAATTCTGAGTCTTGAAGCATCCAAGCGGGACGGTAAGAAGTACCATTGATATCTTTGTAAGCTAATGATGGATTTGGTAGAGTATTGTGTACACTGCCTATTGATGTGTATCTGAAATTAAATATAAAAAAAAAATAAAAATCTCTCAAGGCCCTGTGGCACAACATGTGGATTCAATATCCACTCTGGGGAATAAATTATTTAATATTTCCATGTCCTTGCTTGGATAATAAGACAAAACTCAGTGTTGAATTCCACCACTCAATATAGGATGGTTTTTAATATGGCAATAAAAAAGAACAACATTATTAAGTTTTTCATAGATCCAGTGTTAAGACAATTCCGTTCACCATTTTCCATCGAATTATGGAGGTTTTGGGGATGAATTGAGGGACTCAACGCCGGCGTGGATATTAAAATATTTAATTTTCTCGAGTAGGAATCGAACCCACAACCTGTTGCGCTTTTAGCCGCACACTTGAGCCCCGCTACGACATTTGATATAAGGTTCAAGTCCATTGTAATAATATATAAATATTAAATAATTTTGAATTAAAATTTAAATAAAAATTAGCTTACCCTCTCTCATATAAGCTACAATGAGGCAATTTTCTTTGTAAAATATAACTCCATATTTGATGGTAACTCCAGTTAAGTAATGGCGATACTCTTACCACTTGAGGCCAGTTAGGATCTGTTTTCTGAAAAAAAAAAAACATTAAACTTATATTAATTGATTTAGGTACTTCAATGCTTATAGTATTGTAATTACGCATTTTTTCTTTTATAAATCGACATTATTTTTTTTTGATAATGTATATCTTTCAACCTTCATACTGTATCCCGCTTATAGTATGGTAGACAGAGGGAACCCAGTGTTAGGACAATCTGTTCCCCACTTTTCGGAGCTCAACGATTATGAGCACGGTAATAATAAAAATATTATATATATGCCCCGACTGGGAGTCGAACCCACAGCCGTCGCGTTTGTACGATTGTGCCACTTCGCCACGACGGCCTCAATGTAATAAACTAAACAGAGGATTTTTAAAAATGTTATTTCCTTCTCTCGCATTTCATAGTTACAGAGGGAGCTTAGGTTTTATGACAATACATTTTCAATCTTTCCATTTCTACGGTGGAAAGCTAAAACAAAATAACAACAATAATTTTATTTACCTGCATAAATTTTAAATCTTTACTATAAGGATCCGTCCGTCTCGTGCCCAACAGACATGCTTTTAATTGGTCATCTTGTTCTAATATTGTTTGCAACGTTGTCTTCATTTCACCTTCCATAACTTTTAATTTAATATCATAATATTTTTCCACTTCTCTCACAAAAACTTCTATTTCTTTAAAGGGTCCTATTGTTCTAATATAAACTACTTTTAATTCAGTTTCAATATTATCACAATTGTAAATATCTTTTAGAATGTCCAATGTGATATCTAATAACACAGTGCAATCTTTTCCTCCATTGAATGATAAAAAAACTTCATTTAGTTGAAATTTTTCAAAGCAATCTTGTAATACCTGTAATTTTAAATCATATCTAATAATTATTTAATCAAGTGTTTTTTATTCAAATAAAAAGATGTGTTGAAATAACCACTTATTTTAAGCAGGAATGAGGTTTAAAAAAAATTGCAAAATCACAAAATTGCAACAAGAGAATACTTATAATATTGATTTTATATTCAAATTATATAAATTTCTAACCTTCTTTGATTCTTCTAAAACTTTGCTGAAGTCTTCAAGCTCCATGTTTATAATAATATATCTGAAACAAAAGAAAACATAATTGTTGACTTTATATTAAATTTAAAATTTTTAATTGGAAATTGACTAAGTAAAAACAATAAACATACATTTTTTTCATTATTTTATTGTTTATTTAAAGAAAATTACCTATTGATTCTGTAGGTTTGAGAACAATTTAGGAAAAAATGTTTATATGAAATATTTATAAAACAATATTAGCCACTACTACTATTAATGGTAATATTAAACATGACTATTTCCTTGTAATATATGATTAGAAAGATATCTTATCATCATTCTCAGTAACAAATTTTAAATCAATAAGTTTCTGATAAATCTTTAATTAGATTGACCCCCTAGGGATACTGCATGAACCCAACTTAAGTTGGATTGTATGTTTATTTACATTTTGAAAAACATTTGTAAATTAAAAATAAAAGACTTTATATTTCAATATATTTTATTTGTTATAAATAAAACTAATACAAAATATATGGGTAGATCGCATAAAGAACATATTGTCTTAAAATAATTCACGATTGATATTTCTACTTTTCAACATCCCTTTCACATATTTTCTTACTTGGTGGCTCATCCACTTCATTTTCAAGATTTTGAAAAAATAATATTTCTTTACTCAATTTGAAACTAACTCTCATCATCTCCTTTTTTGGAGAAACATTTCGTACATTAAATATTTCAATAATATTTGAAGATACATCCATTCCAATATTTTCATTGACCATTTGTTTTGCAACTAAACTTAGATCTTCTCCAATGGCAAAACAGTATACATGCACTATAATATCAAAATCTAATTTTTCTTTAAGATTTATTCTGTTAATAAGTCCCCTAAAGTGTTTTAAAAATTCTACTGCCATTGCTGGCAAATTCATGGTTATATGAATTTTCCCACTTTCTAATTTTCTATTACCCAAACAGCAATCAATTATATAGTTTTTAAAAATGTCACATATAAAATCTTTACCGTCTTTACAGTGTGTTTTAAGGAAATTTAAATCAAGTTTATTTATTTTTGCATTATGGTTTAGCCATTTAAATGATTCTGGGTTTAAATCATTTGCGTAGACCCTGCAGCCTCGTTTCACCGCTGGTATTGCAAATGGCCCTACACCACAAAAGATATCAAATAATACATCTTCACGGTTAAGTAAATTTATTATTCTTTCATGTTCCTGGCATAAGCGAGGATTCCAATAAACTTTAGAAAAATCAAATTCAAATCTACATCCATTCTCTTTAACATTCACCATAAAGTCCTCATCACCTGCTATTACTTCCATACTAAAATTTCTGTATGTATTGTCAATTATATTATTTTTATTCACAACAGTACGGCATAGTTTTATTTTATCTACTAAAACTTGGCCAATAAGGTGGCGGTATTCTAATAAATGATCTTTTAAATTTAAATGTATAATATGACCTATCTGAGAGAAACCACTTACTGTTTCTTCATTTTCAGGTAAAACAGCTTTGAATATAGCATCATATTTAAAGTGGTCATACAAGAGTTGAAATTTTCTCATTTGTAGTTGGCTTTCATTGACATTGTATTTTTTGAGCAAAATTCGGTCATTTTCGGCTATATCCAGCCATTTTGTAACTTGTTCTGGATTTAAATAGACACATTTATTATAACTAGGCTGACTTGCATCTTCTACATTATGCACAGCTCTAAATTTTTCAAGTTTTAATAAGTAATGTTTGCATATCGGAATCACTTTGGACACTTGTTCTCCTAGCAATGTTAAAACTGGTACTGTAATATCACGCGCGAATTTGTCACGTTCCATATTTTTCATTCCTCGAACACCGATTGGTACTAACAATGAATTTGCTGAAGACGACATTGTGTCTTGGAATCTCTTAAAATTTATACGAATTTGAGCGAAACTCAACGGAAAGAACACATTTTTCATACTAACCTATTCCAAGGTCAAAATTTTCGCTGAATCAATAATTTAAGTTGCAATTAACATTAAATATTAACTGCGAATATAAAATATTGATGTTTCTAATTTAATTTAATTGAGAGGAAAACATAATTTTAGAATTTAAATTCGCGCAGTCGTACGCATACGTACGATTTGTATTGAAATTGAACAATGACTGACAATGTCACTTTGACAGTTAGTGTCAATTGTACAAACGTAGCAATACGAATCGTTTAGAAAAAGATACCGGTTTTGGCGAAATGAATTGTGCTCAACTGGCTCGCTCGAAACGCCATATATCAAGAATTCAATTCAATTCAAGATACCGGTAGGAAAACTACATTTTAATATTTGAGTATTTATACATTTTTTTTTAATAAAATATTATAAACTTTGTAACACATTAGTTTCCCTCTTCCTACCTTGCTGCGTGCAAGATTCAGCGTGAAGCTGATTTGATTTGATTTGATTTAAATTATTATTAACACAAATAGTAGCATATTAAACTGTACTAGACTACTACTACTACTGGAACTCTTTTGAAGAACTACAGGCCGACCTCATTTCTGTGCCACATATACAAGCTATTCTAGTACCGACGAAACATTTTGCCAGAAAATTTTACGAGTCCAGGGGGTAGAGCAAGGCAAGTTTCAATCTAGCTACAACACCCATTGTACAGAAACATAGGAGTAAAATTGGCTGCTATGTATAATTTTCTTTGACTACGAAAAAGACTTCCATTACATCGAGACCTGGGAAGCTATAGACACACTACAGGGATATCATATTAATTGGAGATACATTGAGATGCTGAGTTGTTTATATACTGCTGCTACAATGACTATTTAAATCCAGAAGTACAAAATTTAGTCGATCCAACTGCACAGTGGGATAGGGCAAGGGAATGTTATATTACCGAAATTGTTAACCAACCCTTTGGAAGACATCTTCAACACCCTAGATTGGACCAATTTTCGAGTCAGAGTAAACAGTACACCACACAGTTAGATATCTCAGAGTCACTGGAACAGCTAGCCGAGATGCTACAGAGCCCGAGTGAATCGTCGCGGGGTGTCGGTCTAAGTATTAACTTACAGAAGACTAAATTCATATCCATTGAGCATGTTATACCAGGTCCGATATAAGTTGGCGGAACCCGTCTCTAAGTTGTTCTTCAATACATCTACGACTAGTGCAAACTATTTAGCCTGGTAATCGCAATTTTAAGAGGGAGACAGATCAAAGAATTCAATATGATTGGGCAGCTTTTGCAGGTTTACCTACTAACAAGGCTACAAATATCATAATGAACTCGGCTGGTGAATTCGGTTATTCGCATAAAAATTAAAACGTTAACGACATATTTACATAACGTACGTAAAACAAACAGTGACTTTTCGATGGAAAATAAATTACATAAATTCTCGCCAAATTGTCGCTTGAGTTTGGCACAAACAGAATAAATAAATAATAAGGAATACGAACGCTGTGATTGCTATTTTAATAAATAACTGTATTATCTTTGTATAAGTACCTACATATGAAAATGAAAAAATATAAAATTTATTCAAATTGTAAACGCAACAACGATTGAAATCAATTGAATTGTGTGAAATCAGCATGTTCTGGAGAAGGAATAAGCGTTATGAATTGTATTGAAATGTTCGCTTGCATGATTTTATGCATTATGCCTTAAATGATTGATTGCTGTAATTTAAAAATGATTTATTTTTGCGCACTGTACATTCATTGTGATGATGTATTTTTTACCCTTTTGCTTGTCCAATATTTCATTATGGACTTCCGCGATCCGAATTCCGCGGAAAGTGGGAAATGGAGTGTCTTAACAATAGGTTCCCTTTTCCTATCCTGTTGTGTGCGGGATAAGCGTAAAGCTGATTTCTAAATATACCTATTTGAATGGTAGATGTTACAATATGGTCCTGTTTCATCTTTGAAACTTATTAACGAAGGTTACGATTACGAATACAGGCGAATGGTGCTTTGTAAAATTATAAAATCTAATTAATTATAAAAATAAATTATTTGTTTGTTATGTGTGAACATTATGGTCGGTTTTATAATTGCAAGTAGGGGAAAGCATATCATAAAAATATTTGATATAAACGTATTTATACGTAAGTAAATTTAAATATTTTTGATTTTTTTAAAAATATAGCATAATATAATAAGATGAAATCCAGTCTTCATTATAGATTTAAATCGTAAAGAAACATTTGGATACAAATTTTGCATTTACATTTCTTACATCCGAATACAAAGATATTCATGGAACGAGTTCAAAATATAGTTTGCTTGCGGTCGCTGGTGTTGGAAAGTTTTTTAATTTAAATTTGTATCCGCAGACAATAACGGAACACTGTTGCTCTGCACTTGACAAGCGAGTAGAACAGGTGTTTGTATAGAGTACTTCTCTAATCCATTCCAATTAGAAACTCAAACTAGTAAAATGTATTGTTCTCAAATTATTTAGATAAATAAATGCTTATAGTTTTTTAGGTGATAACGCCAATTGTTTCTATTTATATAATTCCCGACATCATATTTTATTCCCTCGAATGACGTCCTTAACCACTGGCTTGGCTTTAATAACAGATAAGTATTTAAAAATCATTTAAATAAATAAATCTAATTTCTTTTACAATTAGACATACGTATAGTACATACACGTATAATCAAGTAGGTAGGTAAATGTTGTAACATACAAATGTACAAAAATAACGAGTCACCTGTCAGCCGTCGTAAGTATTCTAGTATTTCTCGCTTATTTATCTCCGCCCCGGGGATCTGTTAACGGCTGTGTAATGGTGTTTTTATGATTCCCGCAAACATCAACGTAGCACCATTGTTCCTCGGTTTGTTATTCAGTCGCACGGCTGTTTTTAAGATTTTTTTCACGCCTGTATCATTATCCTAGAATGTTAGATTTAGAAATGATATCTTTTGTTTTGGATTATTTGAAAAAGATAAGTAGAAAAAGAAGCAGAATATTATGAGCCTCTTAAGATGAATTTAATTAAATAAATTATTTTCTAAATAGTAATTAATGCTATACTTATATCCTTTTTAGAGTTTCGTTTCTCAAAAGGAAAAAATGGATCCTTTAGGATCTCTGTCCGTGTGTCAAGATCATTTATCTCGAGATCGTGTGAAGCTGTCAAGCTGAATCATCAACATCAATAGGATATTTCCCGTGGACCTACAGTTACAAAATTTGTCACGAAAGAAGAAATTACAATACAATTAAAAAATAGTCCAAAAAGAAAAAATACATTTCTCAACGTCGCACTTTTGCCTCGACACCAGAGCGAAGAAATAGAAATATAAACGTAAATAAATATTTCACTTCCTCGAGTGGGGATCGAACCCACAACCGTCGCGTTATAGTCACACCCTTGTGCCACTGCGCCACGACGGCCTGTAGTATAAATTTTAACAGAAAAAAATTTAAATGTATAATAAAGGACTCTTACAGCAAAAGGAAATGCAATTTACACAGTCTATCTCTTCTAGTGCATTATCTGTGACGTCATTATAATATATTTCACGGGCTATAATAAATCTAGGAGAGAGTTTGGAGCCAGGCCGAACGTATGGGCACTAAATTATTTGAGTGCTGAAATATTTTTAANAGTCACACCCTTGTGCCGCTGCGCCACGACGGCCTGTAGTATAACTTTTAACAGAAAATTTTTTTTAAATATATAATAAAGAACTCTTACAGCAAAAGGAAATGCAATTTACACTGTCTATCTCTTCTAGTGCATTATCTGTGACGTCATTATAATATATTTCACGGGCTATAATAAATCTAGGAGAGAGTTTGGAGCCAGGCCGAACGTATGGGCACTAAATTATTTGAGTGCTGAAATATTTTTAAAAAAGCTCGTCGTTTTAGAAGTTTTATCAATAGTTTGGATGTTCAATATTCTAAGTGAACGTGAGTTAACATTATAAATAAATTGAAAAGCTTGTCTACCGTTCTATGTAAATAAACCTACATTGAACTTTAACATCAAATTTGGATTTTAAAATATTGGCATAAGTACAGACTTTTACTTTGAAACCAATATTTTAACGAAATTAACTATAATATTTTTCATATTTTAGAACATTTACTATATAATTATAGATTATAAAAGACATTATTTAGTGTGCACAGCGCACTGTTAAACTGTATTAGTGCAATGCGGAAATGGTCTTATAAAAATTAACAAGAATATATCTAGCTAACTTAGTTAATTTACAGCAACGTAATTCTCCAAATTGGTCAATTAAAAGATATAAACAAAATATCGACCGTGTTGGACACTCTGTACTATATGTACCTAATATCTATAGCAGCAAATATTTTTGTGATTTAAATTTACAAAAAAACTAATTTATTTTATTTTGTAAAGGATTATAAACTTCATGTTTATAAAAAGACAAGCCAAGTAAGATTGTGATTTCTTTGGATTAATTAAACTCGTACTTAGAATTTGACAGGTTTATTCATTAATTATTATTAAAATAACAGCTAATCGACTAAAAAATCAAAAAAACATGGATGAAATTTCAATTGGGTTGCAAGTAATGAAATATAAATTACGTAATAAAAATTATCTACAAGAAAATTCTAAAAATAAACAGTTAATTTTGAATTTAATTTCCAATCAGATTTTAAATCAATAAAGAAAAAAAAACATATTTTCACACATTGTATCTTCTAAGCCCGCTTGTATTATACACAATAGAGGCTCAATGAAATTCCGGTTTCTCTCAAGATTTACTAAGAGTCCCGACTGAATGCTAAGGCTCTCGTTATGTCCAGATAAGATCAGCGGCGGAAATTAAGGGGAAATTGTATTTGTTTCTTATACAACGATGTCGTCGCAATAAAGACGTCGTCTTAGCCACGCTGTATATAAATAAACGTTAATTTTCTATGAGGATAAGCCGGATAAGTAAATCTTGCCTCTGGGTTATAAGAATTGTTTATGTAAATAACTATTTGCGACAGACTTCTCTCCAGATCGGCATTTGATTTGTATATTATTGTTACGTTAAGCGCTTTCATTGTTTGTCATATAATAAACAGACAAAAAAAATTGAGTCGTTATTCTCTTTCGTGTAATAAATGACATTTAAGTTTTCTATTTTACTATTGTCTTCTTAATAATAACAATATGTAAATTTTCTTCACAAAATATAATAAGTTATATAAGATCATAATCATATCATAAGATCCGATCATTGTTCGGTCCATCATTGATGATTATTCATTTAATAAACAGAAACAGAATTGACTGACAGTCAAATGTGTTGATGTCAATGAATAATTTAATTTACTCGTTCAGAAACAGCCTCAAATGTTAAATTATTTATTTGGGTAAGAATTTATAATGTTCTTTGTAAATTAACTATAATGATAGCTTGCATATTACAAAAATCGAATCGAAACATCCAATATCGAAACCGAATCGAAAATAATTAATCGAATATCGAATCAAAAATAATTAATTGAGAATCTGAGCAGCAATCTGAGAGAGCAATTGTAAAAGTTTAAAGTGAATTGGTTCAGTACTTTCGAAGATAAGCTTGACCATACATACAGGCAGACCGACAAAAGATTTAAAATATATATTTTTGCTTTCTATTATTGTTTTTAAGTATCCCTCTATCGATTTCAGTCAAAAATACTAAATATACAGACAAAATATAAAGTAATTCAGATAAACATGGACAGTCTGTGCAAAGTACAGCTTTGCTTGTATGCTTTTGTTTGTATACAAAAGTAATGTCGTTTGAATTAAACGTGTAAATGTTGTTTTTTAAATTAAGAAATTTTTTGTAAGTAATGTTTCTTGGGTGAGCACTAAACTATTCTGGGATGGGCACGGTCGATCTGGCCCCTCCACTTCCTGCGCCTATGCCTATAATGTATAATTAATGTAAAAATTCTTCAAAATATTAATAATACGTATAAATTAAGAACTAAATTTATTTTTATATGAATCTTATTTTCTTTGTACTTTTATAATACTACACATGTAAATATAAAATATAAAAACATACGGTACGTTATATAAATACAAGTCAATTCACAATGGAGTGTTATTAACAATTTATAGTTTCTGAACGATTAAACGCGTAACTTTCGTTCGGGGGCCGATAGCGTCAGTCAGTTCAAATATTTGACGGTTATGAATGCGATTCAAATTTTGAATCGCTTTTGAATTTCAAAATTTCAAACGATATCGTGGGTTATTGCTGTTATTAAAGAGTAGTTGGCGTACCATTAATTTTAATGAATACGCAATAAAGTGTGTCAGTTTTCTTGTTTTATTTTCGACGCGTGACTACATTTGTTATTTAACTTCGATGTGCCAAATAGTGGGACAAAATGTCTAAAGTTGAGAAAGGTCCCGGTTTAGGCGGGCCTAAGAGTTTGTCGGCTTTAGCACCTTCTAAATGTGGATCGACTCAGAACATGGCTGCGAATATAAAAGTAATTGTAAGGGTACGTCCCTTGACCAAGAAGGAGATGGAACAAAATAATCGGACTGTGGTCGATGTTGTCGACGACAGAATGTTAGTGTTCGATCCCAAGGAGGAGATGCGACCATTTTTCTATCAAGGTGTGCAGCAGCCGCAAAAAAACTATCTGAAACGTGCGAACAAAGAATTGAAATTTGTTTTTGATCATGTGTGTGAATGTAATGCTACTAATAAAGACGTATTTGAAAAGACAACTAAGGATATGATGACTTCCTTGATGGAAGGGTACAATTGCTCAGTATTCGTGTATGGAGCGACGGGGGCGGGTAAAACATTTACCATGATTGGTAATCAAGACCATCCTGGCATCACCTATTTAACTATGGATCATCTTTTTTACACTATAAATGCTTTTGAAAACGAAAGACAATTTGATATCGCTGTTTCATATATGGAAGTAAGTCTTCATTATTGGCATTGTTAATCATACATATATAAATAAACACAAAAGAGAAACAAGAACATTCTGAGCTTTATTAATTTAAGTCACTCAACAACTAGATATTATATATTGCCATTAAGATTATCAATTAATTTATTGTTAGTATTGAAAGTTACTTAGTTTTATAATAATATTTAATTTCCTTTATGCTGACTTTAAACCTGCTACTTATGCTAGTGAGTGACAGTGACTGCTTTGTTGAAATGAAATAATCTAGTGCACCATGTAATATGTTAGTTTAACATTTATTTATATTTTACTCACTTCTTATATTTGATGGGCAAGGAATAAAAAGTAATCTAAAGCCACTTTAAACATTTTAAGGTTTTTCTAATATATTATTTCTTATATTTATGTAGCAAATAATAATAAAATTTCATTATTTCAGGTATACAATGAAAATGTATATGATTTACTTAAGCCATCAAACACTCCTTTACAACTGCGGGAGGATTCTAAATATGGTGTGATGGTAGCCGGACTCACATTGAACAGTATAAAGACTGCACGAGAATTGCTAAACATGTTAGAGAATGGCAATAAGAATAGGACCCAGCACCCTACTGATGCAAATGCTGAAAGTTCTAGAAGTCATGCTGTGTTTCAGGTATTTTTATTATTTATTAAAGAGTATGGAATATTAAACAATAACAACAGATGTTAATGTAAACATTATTCTTATTTTTTTTGTGGGCACAGAAAACCTGGCCCTATTACTGTATCTATATGTATGTGTATTGTATATATGTGTATATCTATATGTATATGTCTATATGTATTATGTATTGTATGTACAGGTTTTATATTTATTAAGTTTACTTATGCTTTGCACCACATTTTGCCCTCACTTCTATAAGTGTCCAATCCTTGGATTGGTTGCCTGGAAGAGATCACTTTTAGTGATAAGGCCGCCTTTGTGCATTTTATGTCCTAAAATATTCATTGTAATTCTTTTCGTAATGTGCAATAAAGACTTTTATTATTATTATTATTACTTTCTGTCTCATTTTTGTGCTGAAAGTGGAGGGTCTCTACATTAGATTTCTCTCTATCTGTCCTGCTATATGAGAGATAAAATATAAAGCTTATCTCGCATATAACAGGGTAGGCACATATGACATATTTAAGTCCCTTAACATATTTTCATGTATCCACTATAACATATTTCTTTTTTATAGGTTTATGTAAAAATGAGATACAAAACAAGCAGTCAATTGAGACTAGTCAAGCTATCAATGATTGATCTAGCAGGAAGTGAACGTGCTTCAGCCACTGGTTGTGTAGGTGACAGGTTCAAAGAAGGTGCTAATATAAACAAAAGTTTGCTTTCTCTTGGAAATTGTATAAATAAGTTGGCTGACGGTAGTACATATATACCTTACAGGTGAGTGGGATTATAGTTTTCTTATCATAGGAGCGATCAGATGCTTCTGAATAAAAACATTTTCATTTCCTATGTAAAAATATATATGCGTTTTCTTTTACAAGTAAAAATTAAGTTTCATAATAATTCTATACTTTGACACTAAGAAGAAGATGTATTCTAAATTCATTATTTCAATCTTGAAAGGTTATACATATAAATATAAATATATATATAGCGAATGTTCAACACACGTTAATCTGATTTATAAATAGCTTGATACCTTATATTCTCTGTGACATTAAAATTTTGTTTGCGTAGTGGGCATGATACTGTTCTGTTCTAATAAATAAATATTTCCTTCAATATAACTATATAATGTGATTTCATTATTATGATTGTTTTTGAAGCCATTTTGGCGCATTAGTACAGCATCCGACTATAAACGAAGTGGAATGTGGATCAATCTTGCACAGAGATTATATTTAAATTCTTTAACATTTTCATTTAGTTGCTCTGGTAGACAAAGAGCGGCGTCATGCCACTTAACACACAATAGATTCCTTCTGCTTACATTGCTATGTGGGATAAAGCGTGAAGTATATGTATACGGGTATGGTATTGAGATAATCCATTTCCCATTAAGATACTTCCGTTACCCACATTTCACTGAATGTTTGAGACATTGCGTGTGGAGTGGGGGAATTGAACATTGCTTTGCCTCATTACCAGAGCGAGGAATTAAAAATATCAAATATTTCATTCCTTTGAGTGGGAATCGAACCCACAACGCGCCACGGAAGTTTATACTAAAAATTAAATTCGTATTAAGTTTTGAGACCATTANTAAATTTCACGTTTCTACGCACAGCGGTTACGGTCTTACCTCAGTCAATGAGGACAAGTCCTTTTATATATATACATAATGTGATTACATTATTATGAATGTTTTTGAAGCCATTTTGGTGCATTAGTACAGCATCAGACTATAAACAAAGTGGAATGTGGATCAATCTTGCACAGGGATTATATTTAAATTCTTTAACATTTTCATTTAGTTGCTCTGGTAGACAAAGAGCGGTGTCATGCCACTTAACACACAATAGATTCCTTCTGCTTACACTGCTATGTGGGATAAAGCGTGAAGTATATGTATACGCGGACCGTGTATAGTATACGCGTATAGTATTGAGATAATCCATTTCCCATTAAGACACTTCCGTTACCCACATTTCACTGAATTTTTGAGACATTGCGTGTGGAGTGGGGGAATTGAACATTGCTTTGCCTCATTACCAGAGCGAGGAATTAAAAATATCAAATATTTCATTCCTTTGAGTGGGAATCGAACCCACAACGCGCCACGGAAGTTTATACTAAAAATTAAATTCGTATTAAGTTTTGAGACCATTATATAAAATATGTCTATAATATACTATTTAGTTTAAAAACTATTAAATTTAAAATATTCTTACAGTACGATATAATTAGTATTGTTTCCTAGACATTCAATAGTATCGATACTATCGATTGTATTGATTCTTTTCTGATTACTGACACGTTATTTTTATATCGTCTTAAAATAATGTATTGTCAAATACCGTTAGTGAACTACCCACAAAGTTATATAAAAAATGTCAATTTATAGTATCAGTTAATACATGTAGTCATTCAATTGGTTTTTGTATTATCACAATATCGTCTTAACACGTTAAGATATTAAATTTCCACCGCGTTACAGGGATTCAAAGCTCACTCGCCTTCTCAAGGACAGCCTCGGCGGTAATTGCAAAACGGTTATGATTGCTAACGTATCACCCTCCAGTCTAAGCTATGAGGATACCTACAACACGTTAAAATACGCGGCCAGGGCCAATAAAATACAGCTTAGCATCACAAAGAATATTATGGATGGCAACATGAGGTTCTCCCAATATGTGAAAATTACTGAGGAATTGAAGAAAAAGGTGAAGGAATTGGAAGCGAAGTTGACGTTGTCTGTCTATAAGCCGGTTAGTAGGGAACCCGATATGGAGAAGGAGAAAGGTATGTGTTTGTTTAAATTGATTAAGTTTTTATATCTTTTTTTTAGGTCTACAGATATATTTAGGTGGTCGTAGGTCAGCGTGGCAGTGTCTGTAAATGCGATGTTAGTGGGTTCGATCCGTAATTAGAGTAATGAATTGATAATTTTAATTTTTCCATTTTGGCACAACTGAAAGTGGCCCAATAATTGGCGAATCATTCTTACTTACAATAAGACAATTTTTATTTTTATTAATATAATTTTTTTTATGGGATTTGAACCTGCATCTAAAAAAGGATTCCATTCCTTTTTTTATAAAATGTACGTAAATTTACTTTAAATAAAATGACCACTTTGAAATGAAAGGCCGTAGCTCTCCTTAATTATTCTATAGGGATTTCAAAACACATTCACGGTCCATTCAGAGAAGAATTTATTGGGTGAATTATGAAATATATGATTTTTTATTTTTTTAATAAATTAGACAAAATTTTTTCTTCCTACTAATTAATCAGTAATTCGGTTTTACCATGATATTTTCTTTATTGTTTTCTATTATAGAGATATTTTCTAGGAGGTACACTTGAAGGTTTTTTAATTTCTTAGGATAAATTTGTTGTTAGTAAAATTTCTGGAGTGGGGCACAAGACTATTTTGGGGTAGTCAAGGACCACACGGGCTCCTATTTCTACGCCGTGGGTTTTATTATTGAATTTCAATATTTCTTTGTAGTGTTAGGTATATTTATTAATATTGAAGCTATCAAAAATTTATTGATATTTGTTTTACATTCAAATTTTACTTAGGGAAATATTTACTTAAAAAAATAAACCAAATGTTTACTTGCTTATTGTAAATATAGTTTCTTTAATCCTGTAGTCAATGGAAGCACGCTTTTGGGTTTTACTAACTTATACATAACTTCGTACATGAATCTTATACAATATATTTAGTAGTAACTGGGAAAATAAAACTAAAGTGACTAATAACAAATTATCTCAACTATGTTTTCAAATATGTCTTTTATTTAAATGAACACCATATTTTTAGTAATTAGTTTGCCAAAATATATTCAAATTCAAAATATTCTTTATTCAAATAAACTTATAATAAGCACTTTTGAATCGTCGATATGAAATAGCAAACAGAGGTCCATCGAGTCCATCCTGTCCTACACTAACGAGTACTAAATCTGATGAGTCAGTAGCGACTGTAGTTACGCTAATTATTGTTGGCGGTTGTGGGTTCGATTCCTACCCAAGGTAATAAATTATGTTCAGTTCTTCCCTCTGGTATTAGATAAAGTGCGGTGAAATATAAACATTTTTTTTTTTAGCAAAACAAGAATGGCGTAAACGTCTAACAGAGGAAGCGCGTGTCCACTCAGTCCTGCATTCGGGTGTGCTAACTCTGATGAGTCAGCAGCGAGTACTAGCCTTACGCCATCGACTGCGTTCGCGCGCCTTCACGCACGTCTCTGATTTAGCGCATAGATCCTCGTCGGAAGCTATGGAGCAAGTATGTACATTTGATTTTGGTTTTGTTTAGAAAAATAAAAATGCTACGATTAAATTAACGCTGAAATATCTTACAAAGTAATTCATTATGCTCGTATGTTGCTAACTTGATTATTTTTGAACATTCGCTATTTAATTAAAACGCTATGTAAATTATTGTTTTTATTTGGCTATTCTTGCTAATTATTATTTTTTATACTTGCACAGATGTGTACAGAAGAGATACCAAGACAAGAGCGTGCAGCTGAAAGCCACTTCAAAAAATCAGTGACGCTTGATACTAAAATAATGAGCGCGTGGACAGAATGGAACGAAAGCAACAAGAAATTACACAAATTATTCAAAAATGCCGTAGCCGCCTTCCCTGAATTAATAGATTATGTTGAAAAAATGCGAATGGAAAACGAAATTCGCTATCTTAAAGCAAGAGACGAACTACGATATAAATTACTGGCCATAGAAAATGAAGAGATCATGGCGTCCACAGAATACATGAGCGATATGCCGAGCATGTTGAAGAAATTGTATTTCACTCTAAAAGGATATGGTAAAGCACCACCAGCCCTTACTGCGGAATATCTGGAAATTATGAAGAAAGCTAAGTCGGCCAAAGGTATCACTTGGTCGGATATGGACAGTGAAAGTGACGCAGATTTCAAATTCATATCCACACTCGATCTAGACAACCCCACTACGACGCTAGAGTATAATGAAAAAGATGTCAATTCAATAGTGGAAATAACTGACAGTGACGACATGACCGATATAGAAAACAAACCCATAACTATAAAACGTAATGGCACGCCAATTAAACTAATGAACAATGAGACGATAATCTTAAATGATTCGCTTGAAAACTTAGATACGACGCATAATTTGAATTCGGCGAAAAAAGTTAAAATGGACAACCCGGCGTTAGATATAGAAAATTGTATTGATCCTAAGGATTTAAATTCGACGTTTGTGTTAGCTGGTAAAATGGAGGCGTGGAAGAATATACCGGTTAAATCTGATCTGAAGCAAGAGATGCCAGTGAGGAAAGGATTGGTTGACAGAGCTAATGTTATACCGCGGACTGTCACGTTCAATGATAATAAAGGTATGTATTGCTTTTATGTATTGTGTGATTGTAAAGGCAATGGTTGTGGATTCGATTTTTGTGAGGGGGAATTAATTATTTTTAGTCCCTCGTTCAGGTGGACTAACTGTGGCATTGGGTTCCGCTAATCAACACGCAGTGTCTCCAGCTCTGGCGAGAGAGTAGTGTTTTGACTAAGCAATCGAAACATTTTTTTACAGAAATAGTTTTTGGTAGAACCACTTTTTAGTTAAAATAAAAAAAATACTACTTGTCATATCAGTAAAATTTTGACATCTGATAAATCTTAAATGTTTATATGTTCTTTTGTTTTACTTATGAAATAAGTTTTGTATTGCCAAAACTTGTAATGTACAATTTATTAAAGGCCTAAACTTGACATATTCTCAGAAATTCTATAGATTGCTTTCAAACTTACATGCAAAGTAGGTATATAGTTTGCTGAAATTTCGTTGATTAAATATCGTTGTGTACAATTTAATAATTTATTGATATTTCTATACATGATTGAGATTCTTAGATTATTTTTATAAGTAAATGTAGTGACCCGATCACGCTTATTTTTTTGTTTAATATCAAAAAGGTTCAATTGTAATAATTGGTAAAATTTGCCGAAATTGTTTTTCTTTTCCACTCTAAAAAAAATTACAATTTGGATTGTAATTCATAAATATAATTATTAAATAATTTAGATGATGTAAAATACTTACGTAGGCACAAAAGACTGATCAATATTTACTTTAAACTACCAACAAAATTAAAACACCTTTATAAACACAAAATTAGCAACTAAAAGACAAAAATTCTAACACGTGTATGACCCAAAAAATAAAACAATAAAGTACTATATTTCACATACAAATGTTGTATTTATAGCTAATATACTGAAACCCGTGGTGGGGCGCTAAATCAATATTTTAGTTGGTAAAAATACATTTTTAAGAAGATTGTATTGGATTTTAATATATATTTTTTGAATATAAAAAAAATATTGACTAAGCAATAGCAAGAATACATCGCTATACTCGCGGCTTGGCTTCACGAGCAGGGCTTCAAGATTAGATTACTATTTTTAAGTTAAAAATTAGAAAAAAACTATATTCTAGACTTTACTTAAACGCATACATCTATATTATGGTTAAACCTTTCTTTTGAATCCCTTTGTCTATTAGTGATAACAGCATTAAAACCCGCAGTGTTAAGGTTCAGAGCATAAATCGATGGGAAGCTCCTTTGTTTTATATTATGTAAAAAAAATATTTGAGTAACTAAACGCGAAGGTTGTGGGTTGGATTCCCACTCGAGGGAATTAATATTTTCATTTTGAAGCTCTGGTAGCAAGATAAAGGGCATACGAAGCTCAGACAACGCAATGTCTGGAAAGTTAGTTGCGATGTGAGGAACCGAGTGTCTTAACTACTCTGCTATATGCGGGGTACAACGTGAAGCTAAATAAAAAAATTGTTTAGTCTCAACACCTATAAAATTGTTTAAAAATCTTTATAATATTTTAAAATATTTTCTTTTAGCTAAAATAGTTATGCCAGTCGTGGGGAGGGCTTTGCCCCTTCGCAGAGCCCCTGCACCCCGCGGTCCCGGATTCGGTTCCAGCCTCGCGCGAGACGGCACGCCGTTTCAGAGGAATGTTCAAGGTAAATATATGATGCTCACTTTGCAGTAAGTAGCCAATACGCGATTAATCCGCGGTTTAAAAGTTAAATTTAAAATATAGAAATTATTTTATTATAATAAATTTGTAATATAATGAAAATAAATGTACATAACTCGTTATGGAAAGATTCACTATAAAGCTTTAACTTTTTTTAAAAAAAATTAAAGATGGGAATAATATTTTTTGCTGTATTAACTAACTAATTAGAGAACTTAAAATTCTTATTATGCATTAATAAATTTTGTTTTTCATTTAAAGATTAGTAATGAAGAAAATTAATTAACGGCGATAGTAAATGATTTTTTTTACTTAATATGTTTAATATGATTTAATTCTCTGATTAATATTTGATAATTTATTTGATCGATTTATATTTTTAGCACATTAGTATATGTGAATTTGTACTAATAACTTAATTTCTATAGTTCTAGTAATTCTAAAATTTGAAAAAATATTTATTACTATAATTTGTTATTTTTATTATTCAATTATATATCTTATTTCCTTATTTACTACATAAGTTTAAATTTACTATATATTTAATATTTGCATAGTATGGAATGGTTTGTGTCTTTGTCTGTAGATTAGTCTACTAATTTTATCAAATCGATATAATTGACGTTTACCGTATGGAATATTCATACATTACCAAACAATTTTTCTAAAGGGAGATGTGGTTATAAATATTAATTTTATTAAGCAATAATAAAAACTTAATAACATTTATTATTATTTATTTAGATGGCCTTAGGCGGGGTAGGTAGAGAAAACCTTATTAGGTCCCCTAATGTTCCCATTAAGACTCATCCTTTGCCCACTTTCCGCCGAACTCTGGAGGTATTCCGTGTTGAGTTGCGAAACTTAACGTCGCGCTTTGTCTTGTCACCAGATTGAAAATACTAAATATATAATTTCCTCGAGTGGTAAATGAATCAACAATCTGTCGCGTTTGCAGTCACACACTTAGGCCTCTGCTTCAAAACTGGCCTCGTTATTTTATGTGTAGATATACCTACTATAAACAATTATTATTATTAAACCTATGATCCAAAAAAATCTAAGATAATAGGGTGTATGACGTTAACATAAGCTATTTATACACTGAAATTATGACATACATATAATAATTACGTAAATTAATGGGGTTCCATGCAGTCAGTACATAAATATTTTCATTGTTACTTAGTTTTTATTTGATTATAATTAATGTATTAAGTTATATATTTAAAAAAGATTAATCTTGCCAGTCAGAAATGAATGCGAATAATTGAAAAGTATTCGAAGCCTCCGTTTATTTTAAAAAAAGATATATAAAAATATAGTCCAAAGTATTTACCTACAGCAATTATTTCTTTGTACAGAAAAAAAAAATCTCGCGAATTTCATAGTAGATATTCGATTATAACACATTCTAATTATGCCTGAGTTTACTTAATTTATTTTGCCTTAATAATTTAGACTTCAATTATTTTTATATTAATTAATATATACTCAACTAATTCAATATATTGGAGAGAATGTCAAAATTATCTACATACTTATGCCAATTAAGGACCAATGTTGGAATGTATGTTTTTAAAATATTTTATAATAAATTGTCACTTCAAAATTTACACAGCTATTTTATATATCAAGAATGTTCCCAATTATTTACAAATTATTCATAATGTCACTTGTACAAATATTTGATTATACGTGGGTTCCGGTACTTTTCTGTCTACCCTTCTAATAGCTAGCCTCAGTAAAAAAAAACACCTATCCTGCCTATACATTTCACATATACAAGAAAATTTTAAGGTAAAAAAAAATATAAAAAAAATACTAAGCGATATATATTATTGTAAAGTAAAAATATCAATTTCACTTAATATTGAAGTTGGACCGTTTTAGATGAAATTTGTCTCATCATTAAAATTATTGCGGTTTTAAAACATAAATAACTCTGAATGTGAGCTGTACTTTCCCCGCGGGACTCTATTACACGAGATACTCGCGACCCCAACATTTATTTAACTAACGTAACATATAATCATAAAACGGTTTAAAAAACTATAAAAAACACAATTTAAACTTTAAACCCTAAAGCAACTTCTCGTTTTTCTGGAAAATATTCTACTGTATTGTCCTTGGACTATAAGGTGTAAATTTTCAACCAAATCGGAAGATAAGTAGAGTTTATACGTTGGTAGGTTGGTATAATAGCCAAAAGTAAATTTTGTATAGAATTTTTTTTATGTATCTTGTAGTGGTGGAATACCAAACAAACTCATTTTTTTAATCAGTAAAACTTTGTTTAAAATAACAGCCCGACGTATACTGGTATAAAATATCCGTTTTTTTTAACTAACATAATTTTAAAATGCAAACTGATAGGCGTGGAATAGATAATGGTAATGAAGCAACTGTCTGGTTCAATGAACAATACGTGTTATACTATCAATTATTGCACGTATTAACAGAACATGTGTGTACTAAATAAGAGTGTTTGTATTTACGTGACCGATATATAATTAATTAAATACTATACTTTAAATTGTTGCTTGCAGTTACATGGGAGTAAAAAGATTAATTAATAGTTTCATATTCTTTATTTTTAAAGGAGTAAACAGGAAAATTGGCAATAGAAATTATATTTCCTATACGTAAGTAATAAGTACGAAGTTCAATGTCATATTTATATTAAAAGAACATTTTTTTTTAAACTGGCGGAACTCAACGCCGTGCTTTGCTTCGATTAAGAAGAGTTAGTTTGGTTGAACGCGCTAATCGTAGAAACTGCTGGTTCGAATTGTAAAAATCTTTTTGTGTTGAATACTCTATTTATCATGGAACAAAATTGACTATATTATACCAGTTATGTTGTTTTGACATAACCCACAGCGCCTGCCACCATAGTTACAACTATTAGATATTTCCATTTCACCTTGCGGGCGAAGCCGCTGGCACAAGCTAGTGCGGTTTAAATCGTTATATTATTCAAGTTTCTTAATATGTTAACCGCATTGCTCCCTCGTGTTACCGACAATGGTTTGGACATGTTCACCGAAAATAATTAATTATATCGATTTGAGCTTAAAATGTACTAAATTACCATTGCGCATTATATTCTTGACAGATCAAAGATAAATAAAATGTGATGTAAATATACAGTAACTGCTTAGAAAATATAATTTTCGGTTCTTTATGATTGTAACAAAATTAATAAATATGTTTTCTCTATTTTAATTATATAATAATATAAAATAGAATCAAAAGTATTGATTCTTTTTTTTTTATTTTCTTACTTTTCAATGCAAAGAAAAACCAGTGTGACTTAACATGTTTCATCTATTTTAAAGACAAGTCAAAATATTATCTATTAAGATGCTAACATCAAATTCTTAAAAAAAATATCCTTAAGTTATATTTTTTAAATTTGGAGTTACGGTTAATAGGCTGATTATCTTTCGATCACAAACATCTGTTTACATACAACCTTGAAAGTAATTTATTATGGTTCAAGTTATATTTTAAAAAAGTATTAACGTCATATACATTACGATTAAGGTTTTATTCAAATGCTAAAATGTATAGTTGGCTATATTTAGGCGAAAGATCTTTTCCCTATATTTTGTTCCATTAGTCAACCATTTTTTTTTCAAAACTATTGAGAATGAAATATTGAATGAAAACAGCAATGCCTCATGGCTTTTCGCTATATTTTTATAGCTTAAGTTATATTTATAGCACATTCTAAATTAAAAAATAATAAGTAATATAATATAAACTAACCCTAAATGTTTGTGTTTGTCCCATTAACAAACTAATAGACGGTTCGAGAAAGGCAAATGTCACTGTAAAAAATTCAGTTGGATTTAAAGCAGTACGTGCGAGGGAGAGGTTCCAGAGTCATCCGTATTCAAGACCTACTGCATCAAACGCGAGGAAGTGACCACATGTGACCTAATAGTGACCACAAAAGACCACCAACGACCACCAGTGACCACAGATGATTATAAGTGACCGCAATTGACTTCCAAGTGGTCAGAAGTGATTCTAAGTGACCTAAAATGTTTGTATATAAATAACGAATTAAATTAGTATCAGAGAATTGAGGGTAACATACATATGACACATTTATAGCCTTATTTTATTATGAAATATAAGTATTTTTAGATTATTTGTGTAATTGATTTGTGTATTTTTAAATGTAATTTATAATTCATTGATTTTTCTATTGATTGTCTTTGCTTTTCCTTAAAATTCCATTAATTGAACGATTGACGACGAATGAACTTGAGTACAATTCTATTCGAATATATTTCATTAATTAAAATAAGTTATATATATTTCTTAAATTTAAAATGACAGAAGTTAATTTTATTAGACGCATTTTCTGAATAGACTAAACTCGACTATACAGTGAAATTTAATCAAAATTTTCTCTCAAAAATGTGGTTTAGTCCAAGTTAATATATTAAAAGAAACAGTGATAAACATTTATAGACTAATACAAAACTAAAACCTATCTAACTTGATCCTGCCAGTGGATCTGTTTTCCGTGTTTGAAACTTTCATAGAACTAAAATAGTGGCTGTCAGAATCTTATTTATGCGGGTTTAAGGGGGTTACACACATGTTTTGTTTAGTGCCAAGCGTGTAGTGAAAATTGGTGTAAAATGCCTTAACTTTGATTTTTTTATTTACAAGAGAATTTAAAATACGCACGTTTTGGTTGGTTTTGTGAAGAATTGTGCGACAAATGCCTTAATTTTGTTATTTTTCTTTTGATTTGGGTAACTTTCGTATTAGTGCCGATTTTATTTTATACTAGCGGACGCGCGCAGCTTCGCCTGCTTGTTTAGACCCTTAGGGGTCAATTCTAATAAACCATGAAACAAATGTCCAATGCAATATTTTTAAGAATCTAAATCTCAAATTTTATAAAAATCTATTTCTTCCCTTTAGGGTTAATATTTTTTAAAATCCCTCATTGGGTGGGTGTTCACATTATGAAAATAAACACCAGTCCAAATTTCACGTTTCTACCAACAGCGGTTTCATGGCTTATTAGAATTCACCTCCTAAACTGAAAATAATTTCATAAAAATTCGTGTAATTCAAGGGGCGAAGCCGCCCGTGTCCGCTAGTAATAATAAATAATGGCAATTAGCAGACGTGTATGAAATTGGTACTGTCATAGTTTATATAGAGAAAGAGTCCACTGTGTTAATATTTTTGTAGATAATGCATAAAAAGTACATTAAATTAATAAAATGAACATAACACCTTTCGATGTCACGTAAAAAATAAAGTACAGTCAACGAGTCGATAGGTTTTCTGAACTTTTGCGCATTGCTCACTCGGGACGAAAAATAACTAAAAGTCAGAAAATATCTTAAACTAAATCTGCGTAGCCATCTACAGTTAACTTCAGTGGCCACGATTCGTCGACCGTACTGTAAGTAATGTATTGTTTAGAGATAAGTTGAATATTTACGAAATATTATTATTTTGGGAACGCCAATACCGATGTTAATAATGAGGAAAAAGGTTGTAGCTTTAATATTTATTTTGACTTTTGCGAAGATATGTTCAATATTCATATTAACTACGGTGGAAAACGTTCTCTTTAACAGGAGTAATAGTTTTTTTTAAAGGTCGCGCACAAACGTTGAAAACGTTGAAAGCGGAGAAAGAGAAAGCGTGTCCAAACGATTTATATGCCTTTAATCTTTCCATTGTTTTACTGGAAGGTTTTTCACTGTTTTTTATTGTTTATTTTTATCTATTAAATATTTGACTGCCCACAGTGAAACAAAACTTCTATAAGATTTATTTTTGTATTTAAATTATAATAACTCTACAGTCATATGGTCCGTACACTTTTTTTCCCAGTCCACTACATTTTTTTAAAATTTTAAATATATACTCTAAACTAAAAGATATAAGACCCAACACAGTGAAAATGATAGGGAAGTGTATGCCGTACAGTGCAGATGGTAAACGTAGTAAATGGAGAATAAACTAAGCTATTTATTCTTTGCTTTTTTATTATTATATCTCCAAACGGCTGAACATATTTTCTTGAATAACACTTTTCTTCTTTTCCACTTTTCTTTTCATCCGTTTGGGAGCAACGATGCCACAAACATATTGATACACACAATCACCCATGTTCGTCGGGGGTTCAAAAAAGTCTTTTATATTGCCATTTGTAATATTAATTGAACATGTTCTTGACCTTTGATTTTGTATTTGTCTTTATTGGTTTCATTTAGCGGGTTTTCTTATCCACGGTTGATATGAATATTGTCCAAGTCCAATTTATAAAGTCTATTTTTGTGTCTAATTGTCTAATGCAATGAATAATAACCCACGTGAGTATATTGGTAAGCATATAATGTTTTTATATTTCTCTTATTGTATTTTTATAGAATCATATTGTAACGTAAACGTGATAAGCTAGCTGATAATTATGCTGATAAATTTTATAAATAAAAAATGCGTTAGTATTAAAGAAAAGGTTGTAAGTTCTATTACCTGATTACCTATATTTATAAAATATATAATTAATAATAAAAAAGTTATCGGCAAATATTAAATTTTGAACGAATTCTATATTTAAATTTTCTAATATAATTAATTCTTACATCTTTAAGTGCGTTGTGTGTTTTTTTTTTCATTTTACTGCTGTAGATTCGTTTACGTTAATATTGTATTGTTTTTTTTTTGTATTTTATAAAGAGTGTTTTACTAGATAATATGGAATATTTTAAGGGCTGTAAAATGCTATTGTCTAATATATTACTTTATTTTTAACTGATTATAAGATGTTTAATAAAATAATTGGATATTAATTAGGAATTATTATTTTTTCTTAAACTTAATTAATTAATTTCTTTGGTTTTATTAATTTTATCAATTTGACCTTGCTTATACTCGATGGTAGTTACTTTAAATTTGTTTCTAGTTAATTCTGGGGTGGGCACTAGGCTATTCTGGGATGGGCACGGACAAAACGCCCCCCTATTCTTAAGCTAAGCATGACTTGGCGATTTACTTTCACATTGTATAAAACTTATTAAATTCCGTAAAAAATGGAATATTCAGTTACAAAGTGTATAATTTGATTAAATTTGGTCTAAATTGCTCGCACGCCGTCTAATTACGAGGGATGCAAATTGGTGCCTTTGAAATGCACTGCCGATGCTAACTGAAGTTTCTGTTTCGTTCATCGATTAGAAACTATATTCCAATTTACGTTTGACTCTGAAATTGGGACACCGAATTTATTTTCTTTTATTGAGCTTTCTAATTTGAAATTTTAAAAAATTAATTGAATTTGTTTTTAAGTAAGTTTTTTGTAATTACACAGACTGTATTGGGAAATATACAAATGTAATTTTACCTTAGAGTTGGATGTAGACATTTTACATACTTACGTATAGATTTTGTATTTAATTTATCGAACGTGTACTATCAACTAAATCAAGTTATAATATCAATTAAAAAAAAAAAGAATAAAACATTTAGTACCTAGAGGCCAGTGCTGGCGCAGGGGCACAAGCGTGAAGGTTGGAGGTTCCACCACTCGAAGAAATATATTTAAGATTTTTATTACCTCGCTCTGGTAACGAGGCAAAGCGCGGCGTCGAGTTCCGCCATTCAACACGCATAGCCTGAAGAATTTGGGGACAATCTGTCTTAATGAGAACGGAGTGGCTTAATACTAGGTTCCCAGGTTCCTTTAGCTTACTCTGATATGTGCGGAATGCAGCTTGAAGCTAAAAAACAATATTACCTATGGTTATTTAAAACAAAATCAAAAATATCGCAAGATTCTTTTACGTAATATACCGCTTAATCACCGAGCTGTCTACAATGTACGTCCTTACATCTGTATGATTGATAGGTCCGTTCCAACTCTGCATTCTACGTTTTGGAGAACCATATCTCATATTTTGGGCAATCTGCCAGCTAGGTGCGCTATGAATCTGGCCACCTTTGCTCTGACGCATTTTATTATAAAATATGACCTTAATTTCATTAGAAAAATGGTCGAGGTTTCGTGTTAATTAATATTGACCGACCCACAGTTTGATCAAGTCCAGGAGGTAATAAAAAGCGGTCCAAGGTGTCAACAAAAACGTCCGGCGGCGCCACAAATGAATTGATTCTACGCAATCAATTTTTTCTACGGCACCCAAACGGGAGATCCTCTCATTCACTCCGCTGTGATTAAATCGGTCAATCATTCGGGCTCACCGTTCAGTTAACTGGAAAATTGGTAATTAGATGGTATAGGTGATAAACTGTCGACATTTCGCGTGTGGTTGTCCGATAAACGACTTAGCCCCAATACAGATCTGGCAGGCTTATTGTTTAGATCACTTAAGAAATACTCGTACAAGCATGCTTTGTATCTTCGAGCAGTACCCAGTTTACTATGCCTTATGCCTTCTACAATTAGTTATCATTATGTAACATCATAATTTCTTTTGTTGTAAATACGTAAAAGGTAATTTTTTAAATATATATATTTCAAATTCTATTTAGGTATTTGTTGATTTTTACAAATAAAAATTTTGGTGCATTAGGTAGGTATATATTGGAAGAAGAAATATAGTTTGTCTAATGCATTTTGTTTTCACTCTATTTGAAAGCTTTTTCTTCTCTAGAGCAAAGATTGACAGTAAATAAACTAGACACTACGATAGATTAGACCATCCCAAAGCAAGAAGTCAAAATAAAAATAGCCGCAGCTCTTAAAGCCTTTCTAAAGGTAAAAGTTAATAAAAACAATCTTCTTCTAAATAAAATATCTATTAAAAGAAATTGAAATTGGCTAGAAAAACCGCAGCGTTTAGTTACGCTACCGCTACCCTTTACACAAAATATTTAAATGGGCAGACAATTTCTTAATTAAAATTAGTAGTGCATATTAAAAAAAAGACGATAAAAACTATTAAATATAAATTATATAACATTAATCTTGAGACACTGCCGTTTTCCGCTTTCCGCAATATTCTGGAAGCATTACGTGTTGAATGGCGAAACTTAACGCCGCGTTTACCTCGTTACCAGAGCGAGGAAATGAAAACATTGAATGTTTCTTTTTCTCGCGTGGAAATCCAACCCACAGCCTCTCGTGTATACGAAGAATCAAATAACCGCAATAATCAAAAATCCATAAATTGCTTTCTAGTAAAATTTACAATTCTATCGTAATATAAATTCTGTCGTTTACGAGGTTGATTTCGCGTAAATCTTGTAACGTTGTTCAATTTGCTCGTTTGATATAAGACATCAAAGGTAGGATCTGTTAATGGCAGTCATCTGCCGCACTACAAAGGTTCCCCTTGGGGGACACTATTAAATCCAAATAAAGCCATTGTAGTTACGACAATTTCCGCCTTTTGTTCAAACAAATATTTGTAGTAAATAGGATCTTTAATCAATAGGTTATCGAACTACTTTATTATAACATTCATTGGTGTATTTAGAGAGAGAGAGATATATTTCCAGGGGAGGCTTTGATTTTAGTTTGGAGCTTGTTTTTGTTTAAAAGTTGCTATTAATTTTTTAGGGTACAATTTTGTAAATAATGTAAGTTAAATTTTAGGTATTGGTTAACATATGCTGAGGTAGGTTTAGACCACTCGTCCCCCCACTCCATTCATATTGTATTAAGAAAAGGAATGCGCACAAGTAAGTATAAAAAATAAGAAAATGAAGAATGATGAATGAATGAAAATGAAGAATACATTTTTAATTTTTTTTTGTTTAAAATACATTTTAGATATATTGATTTACATTTTCTATAAAAAATGTGCTTTCTCTTAAGTAACTCTTAAGTCATAGTGACGGCGTTTGAATGTAAAGATGATGGTCGTGGGTTCGATCCTCACTCGAGGAAGTAATTGTATTTAAATTATGTTCAATTTAATTTCGTTTCTTTTTCGTATAATAAATAAAAAAGCAATGTCTATAATTGCATGAAAAGTTGGGCCCAGGGTTGGGCCCACTAGACCAGGTGTAAATAAGTTCCGATCCTCTTCCTCAAATACATTAAGGTGTTGTATATATATTAAAAATGATTGAACACAAAAAAAAACAGTAAATGATTGTGGCTTCGATTCCCTCTCGGAGTACTTTCATTACTTGGCTCTGGTAACAAGATAAAGCGCGGCGTTTAATTATGTGCGCAAGTCAGAAAACAAAAATTAGTGGTTAAAACAGCGTAATAAATTACATTATTTTCTCTGCTAGAAGATGCGTGGAGATACAAATCTAGGAGAGTAGTTCAACATAAGTAAAAATCAGTACTTTTATTACTTCGCTCTGGTAACAAGATAAAGCGCGGCGTTAAATTATGTGCGCAAGTCTGAAAACAAAAATTAGTGGTTAAAACAGCGTAATAAATTACATTATTTTCTCTGCTAGAAGATGCGTGGAGATACAAATCTAGGAGAGTAGTTCAACATAAGTAAAAATCAGTACTTTTATTACTTCGCTCTGGTAACAAGATAAAGCGCGGCGTTAAATTATGTGCGCAAGTCTGAAAACAAAAATTAGTGGTTAAAACAGCGTAATAAATTACATTATTTTCTCTGCTAGAAGATGCGTGGAGATACAAAACTAGGAGAGTAGTTCAACATAAGTGAAATTAGCTACATAAGTAACGAGCTGGTCTAGTGGGTCAACTACTTTTTATACAATTAAGGATTTTGCGCTCTGATTCTCTTTTAGTTTATCGGTATGGTATTTAATATAGCGCAGTTTACATGCAAACTCATATTTTATGTAAAAGTTAGATAATAAACATATTTTATCAAAATATTAAATTAGTATTTTTTGGTGTATTCAGAAACTATTTTGTAATGGGGCAAAGTTAAGAAGAAATAACATAGCTTGACGCTGTATCTCGCACACAACAGGGTAGGCAGAAGGAACTTAGTGTTAAAACACTCTGTTCCCCATTTTCAATTGAATTCTGGAGGTTTTGTGAATGGCGGAACTCGACGCCGCGCCTTGGTCGCAACCAGAGCGAAGAAATGGAGATATAAATTGAAATCAATATTTTATTTCCTCGATCCCACAATCAGTCGCGTTTACAGTCAAACTTTGTGCCTCTGCTGCCCCACGAGCCCACGACTGGCCTCAAACTTAGGATTTTTATTTATTTCTATCTAAATATCTATTATACAAGTGTATTTAAATTCAAATTCTAAAGATTCAAAACATGCATCAATTGGTCAGTGATTTCAATTTTGCTTTAAAAGGAAACGAAATCCGTAGAAATGGATCCTAATATTATGAAAGATAAATCAGCGTGTACGCGGTTTCTGAAGTGTTCAGCGGTCGCTTGATGAAGTACCATAATGTTAGATAGATATATAAAATCTCCCATCAATCCATTCCTTTGATTATCACAAAAAGACTAAAAGACTGTCACAATTAATGAATTGGGGATCAAATGGAGGATTACGTTGACGAGGCTGTTTTTGGAATGACAAGACTAGAAGAAAATAAATTTGCTTTTATGTTGGGTAACTTATATGTATCATTTTCATATATCTTATGTAAGTATATTAGGTATGTTGTAGATGAAGAGAGAAAGGTGTACTATATAACTATCTGATAAGCCAATTAAAAATATTCACTTATAACAATGAAAGTTGTAAAAATATTATAAATATGAACATTCCTCTATATGGGACATCAAGCAACCATAATATCTAATGAAAAACACCCACCAAATCCTTCAGGATTTCCTTCTATACTTATATGTACATATAAATTACTATTACAAAAATCCAATCCAAGGTCTTCAGGTTATTTTTTGTAAACGTCTTGTCCCGAAGGTGCACTCCATGTTTATACTCCGCCGGCAATACGAGTACAAAGCTGGACTTTCAGCTTGTTTGTGTTNGGTAACTTATATGTATCATTTTCATAGATCCTACGTATATTAAGTATATTATATATGAAGAGAGTAGATGAAGAGAGAGAGGTGTACTTACTTCCCCCTTTGACCTTATAACTATCAAGCCAATTAAAAATATTTACTTACAGCATTGATAGTTGTAAAAATATTATAAATATTAACATTCCTCTATATGGGAAATCAAGCAACCATTATATCTAATGAAAAACACCCACCAAATCCTTCAGGATATCCTTCTATACTTATATGTACATATAAATTACTATTACAAAAATCCAATCCAAGGTCTTCAGGTTATTTTTTGTAAACGTCTTGTCCCGAAGGTGCACTCCATGTTTATACTCCGCCGGCAATACGAGTACAAAGCTGGACTTTCAGCTTGTTTGTGTTTTTCTGCAAACTTGTTTAGTTCTTAGGAAGATGCGGGTGTAATCTGTTATAGAGTTTACCGTACCTCTTTTGTTCTATACGCTCTTTCTAAAATTATATTATCGTGACTTCAGAAATATTTTTGTCTAATGTAGACGTAGAAGGTGCTTAAAACTTAGTAGAAGGGTAATATCTTCAATTTTAGACTAATTTTTATATTTAGGTTATTTTAATAATTATTTTAAAGTTGTACCTTTTCATTTGAAATATAATAATTTTAAAGGAAAATTGGACAAAACGTAAATATAAACTACATTATTTCTCCATAAGGTTATAATTATAATAAATAACCGTATATTCTCATACACACAGTGTAAATACGGGAGTATCAACGACACATTCCAATTAAACGTAACAAGTGTTCTCAATAGTGCTCGAATTCAATCTGTAAAAGCATGTCTCTCTGGCTGCGGCGCATGAGAAGGGGCACTGTGCAGCAACTGCTACAGCTGGTGCAAGTCACTGCAGTGTCACGCTGTGCGTCGCCAATCAAGCGAATGACTCGAAAACTTTATTTTCATGTTTTTTTGTCCTTTAATCGATTTTAAAAAGGAGATTTTTAGTTTTACGTGTACGTATGTATGTAATATTGTAGGAATTTAAATTTAATATACTAAATAATTTTATTTGATGAACGGAGTGTCTTAACACTAAGTTCCCTCTGCCTATCGTGCTACGTCCGAGCATTACTTTTGACATTATAATAATGTAAATATTTTAATAATTTTCAGGATAAAAAAGAAATTGGTACCTGCAAATGTTTAAGGAAATATTTTAAATAAGTTGTTAATGCTAAGTGACAAAATGAATGCAATTTGGTTAATGTTTTAATTAGTCCATTAATTATTTTTAAGTAGGTACACTTACAGTTAGAAAATATAACTTTTATTCATAGCTTAAAAGAAAGAGTGAAGGACCTATAAATGTATAAAAGTTTTTTATAAATATAAGTTTTTTTATACACGTAATATTAGATATATTTGAACATGGACGTGATGGCTGTGGGTTCAAATTCCATAAGAAGAAATGTTTTCTGTGCTTTACGCTTTATCTTTCGTATAATAGGGTAGGCACATAAAAAATAGTTTTCCGTATGTAGCCCTGAATTGAGACTCTTCGAGTTGCGCGACGTAACTCAACGCCGCCCTTTGTCTTTGTACCAGAGCTTCCTAGTCAGATGTTGGTTATCCCACTGTGTCACAATGTCCTAAAATACTAGATGAAAAGTTTAATATTTAACTTGCTATCCAAATAAAAAAAACTGTAAAGTTTTGTAAAATTATTCTATTGGATATATCAATGTTGTGCTTGTGATGTTAAGAATTATTACTCGTTTTAAACGTAGTTTTATCTAAGTGAAAAAATAATCTTCGTCGAAAGGAATGTCAAATATATAATCTATTTTTAATTTATATAATTTTATAAACTAAATAAACTGCAACTGTAAAACAAATTCCAATCCAAAACGTAACATTAATCAAATATAATCACAGTGAACTATTGCTATTCTAACTCCAAACCGTGATATCGTGTATATACATACGAGTACACCCTGTATACAACACCAACAATACCGTACATTTCGTTTTACGAATTCCGCGCAGTTTGCCGGAGATAAACAATTATGCTAATTATGTTTATCGCACCAACGTCAATGTTATCGTGGAACGGACAGCGCGACACACCATTTTGTACTATTCCGAAAACGCTTTTAAAAATTTGCAATCCCAACAAACAATGAAAAATCATAAACAAAATTTACGCGACGCCATAATTTTCTGTTAAAATGCAATTTACAAATGATAATTTCTGTTTCGATTCATTCATATTAATAATTTATTTTGGGAGGACGCATTGCGAGGGGTTGCGTTTTATTACTATTGGCTTGTCAACGTATCGACTATCGACTTTGCAAACATGACGCAAGTGTGTAATCAGTTGCGAAATATTTAAATTAACTAGAATTACGGAGGGACTTTTAACGTTTTGGTTTACTTTTATTGCCATGTATTTACTTTTAGTGCAATTCATCTGACCATACCCGAACAAAAAGGTCCGGTTTTGTGATAAGTAAAGAATAAATAAAAATTACAAATTCAGTAGGCGTGTTTTCTTCTTTTTCAGGTTTTCAGGTTTTCTTCTTTTGCCTGGTATTAGTCCCGGCCTTTACTACTAAAGTATGCCCTCTGACTCACTCTACTTCACTTTGATCGGTCTTCAGCATCCTCAGTAGTTAGTCTATTAGCTGTCATATCTGAATCAGGATATCCAAATATTTCTTTGTTAGGCATCCGGTTGGCTTAACTCGAGGGATAGATGTGCAAAGATATTTTCTTCTGACATAGTTCCTGGGCTGTCTCGAAACACCTCCGGGCTCGTGCTTAACGGTATTCAAGGTACCTGGATTTTTCCGACTAAACGACTTGAGGACTTTTCATACAGGTCCTGAAACTTGTATGAAAAGTCCTCAGGTCCGGGTTCTCGCATGCCGTATACTTTTTAACATATTTAGCTTGAAACGCCTTAGCTATAACTAGGTTTTCTCTTTATTTTTCCATTTAAGTAGCAAAGAACAATTTTTAGTGGAATAATTGCTATCTGACCTTGAATTAGCAGTTTAATAACAAATTTTGCCCCTCTTTTAAGGCTATTATTTTTTAGGATTTAACTTATATTTTTCAATATTACTACTAGTACAACTTGTAGATGCCAGCTGCCTAATTGAGGATCGTAGATTTGAGTATTTGGTTCGAATATCAACTCGATATCTCCAAGCGTTCCTGAGATAAAGGCTTTTGACAGACAGACAGACGGACGGACAAACGAACGGACAATAAAATGATTTTATAAGGGTTCCTTTTTTTGTAAATTCTGCGACAAAATTATCGCGCGATAAAAAACCACAGTGTGCGCTTTCGCTAATACAATATTTAAAAAAAAGTTTTATAGTCTACATAAAATAAATTAATCATTTGGCTCATAGAATATTAATGTTATTTTTTGTCCTTTAACAAGTAACAATAAAAATAATACCTGTATTTGTCGTCCTTAAATCTTCCTGGGCCGCTACAATAATCAAAGTACACTCATATTGTGACGATGTTAATATTATTCGAATTAGTGTAATAATTATTATACATTATTTAAATTATTATTATTTATAAAACAGTTTAACAAAGACACTGTAAAACCGACCGCCGATAAACTTGCATTAAAAGTACAAAATTTATGCGGTGAATATAAAAACATCAATTAACCTTCAAAGATAAAACAACTTGTTTTGTATAACATGAATAAAATTAAAGAATCTAGACATTAGGTATCTATTAGTATACAGGTACTAACTGTATTATATACATTATATTAATAAATATTTAAGAAATTGAAGTATTCGTGGGGAACGTTGTGTCTTAATTAATGTGTGCTAATTTATTTTCCCTTTATTTATTTATTTACGTATATCATCAGTGTATGTATAAGAATTTGTGTATGTTTCTGTGTATATCTATATATGTATATATATGTGTATGTATGTGTGTATATATATATATGTAAGTGTGTGTTCATGTATGTATATATTGGATAATTTATTTATTTATTTTATTTCTTTGTTTTCTTATTTATTTATTTAGTTATTTCTCGCGTCACTTTACACCGCATTATGCCCGCACTTTTAATTACATCCTTCCGGAATTTGGTTGCCTGGAAGAGATCACTTGTAGTGATAAGGCCGCCTTTGTGCATTTTGTTTTAAGTATTTATTGTATTGTATCTTTTTAAGTGTGCAATAAAGATTTTTATCTATCTATCTAGGTTCCCTGCCTACCTTGCTGTGCGCGGGTTACAGCGTGAAGCTGATTGAAGTATTCGTGTAGGGTACCTAGAGGCATTTAGATGTTCAGGAAGTTAACAACACATTCATGCAGTATTCCACACATAGCAGAGTAGCGGTGGGCAGAGAGAACCTGGGTATCTAGTTTTTAGATATTCCTTTCCCATGACACTTCCGTTCCCTATTTTCTTGGAGGAATTGCGTGTTGAATGGCGGAATTTAACGCCGCGTTTTCCCTTCGACTCTCAACAAATAAAAAAAAATCCTGATTGGAAATGGAACCCACCACCTGTAGCGTTTGGCCACGACTGGTCTCTATTCTCCAAAAAAGATTTAATATTTCGATATTATTAAAAATTTCATAAATATATTTAACGACATCTCGTTAAACTTGGAAGTCACTCTAGCCTCCATTATGGCTTATTTCATTTATACTGCGTATTAGGTAGCGAATTAAATAAAATCCAATATCTTATAATATTTTTTAGGAATTTAAAAAAATATATACGTGAGGTTTCAATTTGTCTTCCATTGATTCTTTCGGTACGCCTGAGTATTAAGACGTAAACAGAATAAATCATCATCAATCACTCAACACATTAGAATTGTGGCATAAATAAATAAATAGTATACAAACGAAAGTTCTCCGTAACAGCTTATTTAAGGTTATAAGCAATTGCTATCATTTTTATGTTTTGTTTTTAAGGTTTGTTGTCTTAAAAGAAAAAATGGAAGCCTTATGTGATACATTGTCGTCTGTATGACATGTTCATATTTTCTCTCAAGATCTCGTGGATGTGTTAAACTGAAATGAATATCAAATATCAAGGGCTACGGTTTTGGTAAAAAACTGATAAAATTAAACTTCTAAGACAAGGACAATTAAAATCAAAATCAACATCTACCTATAGGATATATTACTGTGGGCCTGTAGTTACGGCAATGTCAATTTTATTCACTGCGTAATTAAAATCTATGTAATATTTCCCGTTGACATACAATTATGAAATTTGGTATGAAGAAAGAATTTGCAGTACAAATAAAGGGAAAAATCCGAAAAGGAAATGGAATTTATTGTTTATACTAGCCGAACTGTGCGGCTTCGCCCGCTTAAACTATATGATTATTTATTAAATATATCCCTTCTTAGTGAGTGTCCAGATTACAAAAATGATCTACCTGATGGCTTACCACAATTACCTTCACCCAAGGAGTTAAGGATGCCTTACTGCCATAAGCTCTTTAGATAAATATAAAGTCAAACATTTTTTATTCATTTAAATACACACGGTACTTAATTACCGTACAACCATTATGAAAATATATTTATTTATAATATATACAATAAAAATAAAAAAAAAATACACAAAATTTCACAAATGAAGCAACCCGTATCTATCTATAGGATACATTCCTTTGAACGTTACATCAAAAAGTATTTCGAGTCAATTTATTTTCCTTTGATTGTGTATACAAGTAGGAACGTAACGTGGGCCAGTGACCAGCAGACCAGTAATTGGTTTTATGTAAATAGAGAATGAGCTCTGGGAACTGAAAGCCACTAAAATGGTGACGATTATAAAGTGAAGGTTGATTACTACGTTTGATATTTACCTATGAATTTGTAAAGCAATCACCCTGTCGATATACGGTTTGCAAATTAGAATACATTTCGGGGTTTATCCGATATTGATATTTGTGTCATTTAAATATTTTGGTAGTGCATTAAATTTAGTTTTGTTTGTTGGCAAATTGGCAATGATTGTGTTTTGAAAATATGCGTGGTGATAGAGAAAAAAGGTTAATAATAATGATTATGGTAATTAAAATATTGTATTAATGTCATCTTGTAATTTTGAGTATTTTTATAAATACAAACTACATGCAGTTGTTAAGACATTGATATAAAAATTGTAAAAAATGGTAAAAAGGCTGCCTGGTGGATTAAAATAATTCGCTTCGAACCCACAACAACCGCGTTCACAATCAGACAGTATCACCACTGCGCTCCAATGCCCTATCTGTAAATAACAATAATCAACACAAAACATAAATAACAAACAATAATAATTCTACCGCAGATTTAATAGCTTCCCATTGACGTCGCCTCGAATCCCACAAGTAATATCTGAATGAGGCACAGACGATCGCGCCGGCCCGCGGCTGTTGTCGAAATAGATGTCCCAGAAATGAGTTTCAACCGACGCCTTGTACGCGGTAATTGATTTACGCAGCCAGCGGTTTAAATTGTTTTATAATCCTACTCCTATACTATATTATATTAAAAAGTAATAAACGAATCACCTTTTGCTCTGTCTGTTTGAATCTAGTTAGGAGTATATAGGAGTAATTTAGCTATTTTATAGACCTAACAATACACATAAATAAAATAGGAAAACTTACTATCTAAGATAAGCCTTTAAAATGGTCTAAGGTCTAAAAAAAAAAAAACAAAGTGATCGTCGACTTTGATGCCCCTTTTCCTTTTGATGTCCGCTAGCTACGCCACTGGTTAAGTTAAGTTAATCTATTAAGTTAAGTTAAGCTATTTTATAGACCTAACAATACACATAAATAAAATAGGAAAACTTATCGTCTAAGATAAGATACGATTTATATATTTAATTGTTAAGAACTTTCGCCCTTACAAGAATTACTTTTTGAAAACTTTTGTTTCGTAATACTTACCATTCATTGGGGTCTTTGTTTCTTTTCTATTCGCTAATGCTATTGTTATAGACACGAGATAACCTTTAAGAGACTTATTGAAAGCCTTTTTTCGTTCAACAATCGCGAGTACGAACTTCGTTTGGCTTTTTTCTCAATCTTATCTTATTGAAGTAAAATGTTAAATAATAATGTTAATGCTTCCATGGTGTATTTGGACAAACGGAAGTTCATGACGCAATTATTTAAAAAGTCGGCGGAGAGTGGGGAACGGAGTGTTTTAACACTAGGTTCCCTCTGCCTGTCACAGCTGTGCAGGATACAGTGTGAAGCTGATTTGATTTTTGATTTTTATAAATATTTAATTCCACAGAGTGAACCTACATTCATCATGTTTACAGTCACACGCTTTAGCCACTGTGCCATGATAGCCTCTTTACGGGATCTTTTTTATCTACAGCAAACGCGTTAGCTGAGTTTATATTATTAACATTAAAGAATTCAAAATGTTTTAATAATGAAATAAGAAAAAAATCAAACTTATGTGTTGACCTACGCTACGACGATCTACGACGTAGCAGTCAGTAAATGAATATCAATAGTACGAATGTATATAAGATAGAAAAGTAAAGTTTAGATATTACATATATGGAAACTCTGGTAGGTTAAATAAATAAAAAATCGGCACGTCGATAGTAATTATATTCTTCCCGCAATGAAAGTGACCTTCAGATACAAATTTAACGTTACATTATAAAGTTTGACAAACGGCAATATATATAATAGTGAATGCTATTCAAAGCTATATCTATTTATTATTATTACCTATTTTCATTTATAATACTTATGATTTTGAGCGTATACTCATATTTAAAATAAAAACTAGTCAAGTACATGTCAGACTCGCCCATTTTCAGTATTGTAGGTCAACGGGAAAGACAACTTATAAAATTCGATAATATTATGCAACAGGAGAATATATGTTAAAAAAAGATCCATTTAATTTACTGCTTTCACCTATAAAATAAAAACAATTGACAATAACGGAAAACGGTGTCACTAATAATATTTTTTTATTTGCAAATTTGTATTAAATGCGTACAGATAAAAAACGCATTAGCATATTTAAATTAAACAATTAAAAAGTATTTGCTACGTGACTTTACTACAAATGGATTTAATGCAATACGGTCTACTGCAAATAATAGCAGTGGAATGAATGCAGTGTTAGATTGCTCGAGCTCGCGTAAACGATTCTTATAGTAACTGGGTTAACCTAAGTTTTAAATCACATTGTAAATATGTTCCTTTATTATGTAATTATTTATAGTTTATTTATTTTGCTATGTTTATAACATTTTTTTCATACATTTAGGATTGCAAGATTACTACATTGAGGCAACATCGAGGCCTTCATGGCGCAGGGCCACAAGTGTGTGAATGTAACTCCTGGGTTCGATCCCCACTCGAGGGATAGAAATGCATGTTTTTTATAATGAACTCGATATACTTCAATGAATATATACATTAGTGACATACATACATGTTGTACAGTGTTGCTAGTAAAATATAATTATAATAAAATATGATATTTTTTTGTTCCTATCAATTTTTGAAATCTGCTTCTTGGAAGATGTTTAAATTTCGCCCAGGGTTAAGCTTTTAAAAATACATTTTGGAAATTTGCTGATTATGAATTATCTCTAATAAAGTCACATTATTTGTCATGTCATCTCTGGGTGATCCACCTCAATGTCATCTTGAACCATTTGATCGCAAACAGAAACGTTTCCTCGCTATGCGTTCTCTACGGGATTTGAGAGAAAAGCGAAGAACGGAGAGCATCATTTGGTTCTTCTCTATCTTCATTACACAAAGTTATTATTTAGTAAAAATTAAAAAAGTATAAATATAATTGTTTGTATATAAATATAATTATTTGTAATATAAGTAGCTAATATATCCATAGATTGTTAAAACCAAATAATTCACAACTTAACCTTAAGTACTCGTATGGAATTTCGAGGCAAATTCTTCGGTTACCATATGAATGTTCAAAGCCTTTAGAATTTAGAAACCCTTTTAACAGCCAATACATACAATGATCGAAAAATCTCCAAAGTAATATATTTAAAGTTTACTTAAGTGTACTTTTTAATTGTACCTACTGTACTTGTAATTATAGCAATACTCGTATATTTACTATAATTAAAGTTAGAGTTGTAATAAACCTACATAAAGTTACAATTTATCAAAAGAAAATCTCTTTAAAATAACAAGATTCAATTCCAACACAGCAAAGCACCCTTTGTCCTCTAATTTAAATAGGTTACGAATACCTTGCAAGGTAAATTGCAAAACGTATTTATCTTTGAAAATCAGTTTTTCCGTAGAACTTTCATGATTAGCCAGTAGCTTCATTAAAAAGTTTGCGGGCTCTCACCGCCGACGTTAAAAAGGATAACAAACTAGTAAAATAGCTGCTATAGAGATTACTCGCTTCCCATTCACAACTTGAGTTTAGGGCCGCGACAAAAGGAGCCAACCTTTTGTTGTTACTTTTGTATTGTCCGCAAAAATAACCGCAGCTAGAAAAATTGGAGGTTTCTTAAATTTTTTGGGGCGTATTAAAACTATTTTTAAGTGGTTTTACCTAGAATTCGCTTGTTAGCAACTCCTTTTGTTCTGTTCACGTTTTAAATTTAAAATATTGTATATTATTGTTGTGAGGTATTGTGATTAAAATTTTGTGTACTTACATGAAAAGTTAATTTAATTTCTATAGACCAATAGTGTGCTTGAGTTTTGAGGAAGACTAGGAAGTAACTTCTGTAGCTTTTCTACGACTCGGCAGTCTTTCATAGAAAAGCTATTTGCTAGAATTAATGTTATATCTGACATGGTTATATATTTTTTTATTTATTTATATAAACATTGAGGCCATCGTTGCGTAGTGAGACATCTGGCTCTTAAAGCAACGACTACTACAGGCTCGATTCCGGCTCGATTTGGAATAATGAAGTAATTTAATTTTCCTGCTCTGGTGAGGCGAAGTGCGGCGTTGAGTTTTGCCACTCGTATTTCGAATTCCGTAGAGTGCTTTAAACTTAGTTTTTCTCTATCTATGATAATTAAAATATGTGTTAAACAATTATACAAGTATATACATTTTCACAAACAATAGTCTAGCGAGTCAATGAAATCTGAAGGGATTTTGTTTCTTTAAACATTTCTAAAGTAATTATAGGGCTTTAATATAAGAACACGATATTTTTACCTTTATTTTCACACTAAATGAAACCAAATACCTTTTAAAATTAAATTATTGAGTTACCTTTTCGTATTACAATCGAAATGTCTAGACTACTTATAATTTTCATATGTCACCTTCTGTTCAAGCGTAGAATAAAAAATGTGTACATAATTACATTATCCATTTTCACAAAAATAATTTTCGAGACTGCGTGTTTGTCGAGTGGCAGAACTTGTTACCAGAGTAAGGGAATGAAAATTTTGTGCGAGTGGGAATCCGCTACGAGGGTCTCTCATATTAATAACAGATCATCATCATCATCATCATCAACAGCCATCTTCTATCCACTGCTGGACATAGGCCTTCCCCAATTCTCGCCACCACACTCGATCCTCAGCTTAATAACAGATAATTGTAGAATATTTTTTTAAATACATTACTTTAAAATTGTTTTTGAAATCACACAAATACTGTCGCATATCATTTCGAATGACCATCTCCATTTAACGTTTCCAAGAAAGTTTAGGGACACAGCCAGCAAGGCACTTAAGCCTTGTAGATTTTGGTCTTTAAAGGCATCCGAGGCCTGCACCCGGCAATGCAATAAGCAGTTACCCTATTACGTTGAAACAAGATTGCTCTTAATCTGACATTCACCTTTACTAAAGGATAGAATAGGCCAGATTTAGACGAGTGGCACCAACTTACAAGTTTTATTTGAATGTACTCCATTGACCACTTTACAGGATGATTTTTGTGTTTTACTATTTTACTTTATATTAAGTAATTAATTAATATAAAATGATAATTATGTCGAGGCTGTAGTGGCGCAGGGGTGTAAGCGTATGAATGAACAAGCGACGGTGGTGGGTTCGATTCCCAATCGGGAGAATGAAATATTAAATATTTTCATTTCCTTACTTTGGTCACGAGGCAAAGCGCGGGTTGAATTCCGCACTCTACAAGCAACATTGCTTGCTCAAGAAAAATTTGGAAATCGGAAAACATACACCCAGCATCAACAAGCACCTAAATATAGCACTTAGATACAGAATTTAATCTGTGGAGAAAAATAACAGTTCTAGATGATTTAAATCCATTCATTGAATGTATAAAAGCTAAGAAGTAGATAGTTATAGAATAAGAGAAAATTTTACTATGAAAGAACAATTTCATAGCAAGAGTTTTATAATTATGATGTACAAACAAAAATTTTATAAATAGTCAAATGTTGGTAAATATCAATCAAAAAATTTAAAAATCTTCTATAAGAATATAAAATTAATATATAATAATAATTTTAAATCATAATTCTCTACAGTTATAGAGAAACTGTACATAATGAAATGAGATATTGGCACATTTTAACGTGGACTTTAATTAAATTACAAATTAGAGAAGTTTTAAATGTTAAATACGCTTACCTGTCAGTCTTTATAAATAAGCTTTAGATAATTCCACTCCATTAAAGCCGTTAGAATATCGGCTAAAGTAAATTTACTAGTAAATATGGTGTCTATTTTCNGGGTCTCTCATATTAATAACAGATCATCATCATCATCATCATCATCAGCCATCTTTTGTCCACTGCTGGACCTATGTCCAATGCCTTCCCCAAATCTCGCCACCACACTCGATCCTCAGCTTAATAACAGATATATGTAGAATATTTTTTTAAATACATTACTTTAAAATTGTTTTTGAAATCACACAAATACTGTCGCATATCATTTTGAATGACCATCTCCATATAACGTTTCCAAGAAAGTTTAGGGACACAGCCAGCAAGGCACTTAAGCCTTGTAGATTTTGGTCTTTAAAGGCATCCGAGGCCTGGACCCGGCAATGCAATAAGCAGTTACCCTATTACGTTGAAACAAGATTGCTCTTAATCTGACATTCACCTTTACTGAAGGATAGAATAGGCCAGATTTAGACGAGTGGCACCAACTTACAAGTTTTATTTGAATGTACTCCATTGACCACTTGTTCATAACATTTTACTTTATATTAAGTATTTAATTAATATAAAATGATAATTATGTCGAGGCCGTAGTGCCGCAAGGGCATAAGCGTGTGAATGTAAAAGTAACGATTGTGGGTTCGATTCCCAATCGAGAGAATGAAATATTTAATATTTTCATTTCCTTACTCTGGTCACGAGGAAAAGCGCGGCGTTGTGTTGCGCCATTCTACAAGCAATGCCTCAAGAATTCGACGGAAAGTGTAGAACAAGAACAAGCTTGATATATAATAAAGCATTATAAATCGTAATTCTCTACAGTTATAGAGAAACTGTACATAATGAAATGAGATATTGGCACATTTTAACGTGGACTTTAATTAAATTACAAATTAGAGAAGTTTTAAATGTTAAATACGCTTACCTGTCAGTCTTTATAAATAAGCTTTAGATAATTCCACTCCATTAAAGCCGTTAGAATATCGGCTAAAGTAAATTTACTAGTAAATATGGTGTCTATTTTCTTTACTGTTCATATTCTTTGTTCTTAGAATTTATGCCTGTATTAAAAGTATCTTAATTAGTAAGTATTTAATGGGTTCGATCTCCACTCGGGAAAATTAATTATTTTCATTTCTCCGCTTATGTTTTTAGTTCCGCCACTCAACAGAGTAAAAAACAAAGAACAGAGTAAAAAAAATCCTTAACGTTTAATTAGAACCTGTAACCCACTCAAATATAGCTATCTACGGAAACTGCACGTCTATAATTATTTTAATTAAAATTAACAATAAATTTTAAATTAAAAGCATACAATATAACTAAAATTGTAAAGCGAGAATCTTATTCCAACGTGAAAGACAAATATCTTCAATCCACTATCAGGTTGCTTGAGTTTAAGCTGAACGAAGTGTTAACTTCTTTAATTGACTCAGCGCTAAGAACTTGAAGACTGTTCCTAACATTATTTGTTTCGAAGCTTATATATTAGGGCGAGGTATTTTAAAATGTAAAATGTTTTTGGAGAGCTTAATATTATTTAATAGTGTGATTTTGCAGCTTCAGCTTTTCCTAAGGTTAGGCAGAGGAAATTAAGTCCTAAGACAACTCATATTTCACTTATTGACGTTTATGTCAGAGATCCCCCTCAATAAAATTATTTTGAATTAATCATTCTTCTGAATAGGAATATTTTAGACATAAATAAATTTGTCACATAAATATTTTTTTTCAATTAAGTAAAATTTTATTAAATTGTTCAGCGTCTCAGGAGTAGTGAACGGACGGACGGACGAATGCTACCTCAGTCTACCTTTAACCACGGACTACTATAAAGTGTTCGAAAAATCGAATTTAAAAAAATATATGATACTTAATATACGCGATTAATCCGGTCAAATATTTTCATTTAAAATGTGTAACAATCGTAAAAATCAGAGATCCTATTATGCACAAGTCGTGTTCAAAGTGGATTTTTCCAAGTGCCAAACAATTTCCATCATATTGTCTTCAAAGCTAATTTAGATTAATCAAGCGTAAGGAATTCAAGTTCCTGAGTCAAAGAAGAATCCGGCAAGTTGTCTGCTAATCGAACAGATTCCGAACGACAGGGATCCTGTCCGGGCCGCCCCGGAATGCCGATAGCGCCACGTAATTAAAACTGCCGTCTTTTAAGACGTCACCACCTGCTTGTAGTCCGGGGGTATGTGTAATAAATATAGTTTTTATTTATAGCATGGGTTAAAAAACGATGTTTCACACTATCAGCTCAATTTAGGAGGACGCCGCACTTTGTCTTATTACAAGATCAGAGAAAATATTTAGACCGGAGAAAATTAGGCAAAACGACCAGATACTCTATTATAACAATTTGAAGTAACTGGCTACCCAAACGCGGTTTTATGCGCTTTCTTGATATTTTTTTATATAAGCCATATAACTGTAAAGTTTCATTTAAATCAGCTCAGAAGTTTTTGCGTGACTTTCACGCAATTCACGCATTTCTTATAATACAATAGAAGAACACAAATACTTTTTTCTAAATATAAGTTAAGCTACTTTATACTGTAAAAGTTAATATTAAATCGCGATAAGTATTCGCCAGATCCCTGACTACTCGCCGTCAGGCAACGTTACTCGAGGTATTTGGCTCCATCTCACCCGTGAATAGTTCCCCAACTTTATTTGGATTAACCGAGCTTTGGGTTTCCTGCATTGCACTATAAATCAACGTTATTTAGAAATGCTATAGAATATTCTTATTTAATATTTTTCAAATACAAATCTTGAAATGGCACAAGATTAATGTTTTAATATGCCAATGAAACGGCGAAGTTAATTTATTTTAAATTTTTCTTAAATTGTCGTTTCGTGAATCAAAGTCGTTTGTAACATTGGTTGTATGTATGATTTAATGGTCTACTTCATATTTTTTGATAATCAAATAAAGATTTAGGTTAACATTGTATTACATTACAAATTAGTATAAAATGAATTTGTCAGCCCTTTATAGTGAAAAAGCCTGGGATTGCAGTATTCAACTTGAAGTAATTATGATCACAGAGGTAAGCTACGTCAATAATAATTTAAAATGTAATCTATCGTTTTAATATTGAGTTGAAGTTTAAGTTTAGGCAGAAAGTTTAAGCAGAACCAAACTGAAGGTATTTTTTTAATGAGGTAAATAATAATTATTACTTAGCTGTAATTACGTTGTAGTTCCTTCGTTATTTTTAATGTAATTCATTAAAATTATCATTCTAGATGGAAAAAACGTAATTATTATTAAATAATATTTTATCCCAGGAGTCAATGGTACAACATTATTGGCAGAATATAATTAGAGAGAGCTAGAGAGAGAGGAATAGGCAGAGAGAAATTAGTGCCAAGACACGCCGTTATCTGCTTTCCAATAAGATTTAACGTTGCTTGTAGAGTTGCAGTACTCAACGCCGCGCCTTGTCTTGACACAGCAAGGAAATAAAGATAATCTATTCATCTTAGTGCGGATCTAATCACGTTGGTCTCAGGATAAAATAACAGAATGACATATTTATCATTACACCCTCTTTCCAAAAAAAAATGAGAAAGGTAAATCCGAAAAATACATATGTATGTTACAAAACGTCAAAAATAAACTGTTATACATTGACGGATGGTTAAAAATACGAACCTTTCACCATGTGTTGCTACATTTTTCGCCAAAAAAGACAATAAGTCTAACTGAATATATTTTCATAAGCTGTTTCCGAATATAATAGTGGTCGTGGAATATCTATTTTTATATATCCTATTGGTTGTAAAAACTACTAGCAGATGCACGCGACTCTGTTCACAATAAAGAAAATATATTTTTCCGCTTTTCCGCCTCAACGACCACCGGTTCCCCTCGCTGTGTTCCGCTCACTGTCCAGTTGAGCAATTCTCAGTTAATTACTTTTTTATCTCGATAGATTAATATGACTTTATGTTTTCATAATTTACAATGAAAATACTATTAATATAAAGCTACGAAGGTGTGAGAAAATTTCTTTCAATTAACCAAAGGAACTGCCAGTGAATTTTAATTCATACCCGATTAGTATTTATAGGGAGGCTCGTAAAAATCATAGCCGCTAGGTGCCGCCGCGAGTTGAAAATTAAGTAATTTATGTTCATTGTTTTGGGGTTTGCCAGCTAACACAGCCAAAATTCTGTTTAATTAAGATTTTTATTTATAAACACTCAAAACAATTACTCTCTATTATTTTTTTCGTTTTAGCTCTGTAATCACGTAGGTGGTAGAGCTTAACGCAGTTTCGTCTAACTAAATCGTAGAAATTTCATTGTGTTATTACCAGAATCAAACAGTGGAATTAAAAAAAATATCTCATTCTCCTGAGCGGACTTGAACTCATAACCGTTCGCGTCACACGATGTGCTGCTGCGCCATGATGGCCTGAGCAGGGTAGGCAAATATAAGTGTAATGTGAAGTTATTTGAGCTCTCAATTTGCTACTAATTCAAAGATATTGTGTTAAATTAATAATAAACTAATTACCTAATTTCATGATAATATATTTTTTTACATATATTGTGTATTCCATCCAAGTTTACAATATGTCTCAACAATATCATGAAAAACACTGATTACAATTCTGTTAGCGTATAATATGAAATCGAATTTAGGAATAAAAGTTTTAGGTGAGCACGGCTAGTGGAGTTGCCATATGGTGCCCAATGAATATGATAATTAGTTTTCTATTCGGCCTATCTAGTTGAAAGTCACGTATTTTCTATAATAAATATAAATTTCGTAAGATGAAATTTAAATTTAAATTACCTTTTCAACTCTATAAATAATTGAGTACACCGTGGCGCAAAGTTTGAGGGTTATTGCGGTGGTTGCGGGTGCGATTACTATTTGGGGAGATTTCCCTATTTTACATGACATAGCGCGGCGTTGAGAACCGCCACTTGATATTCAATTCACCGCTATACACTATTTCATTATATGAGTATATCAGTATATTCATCGTTATTTCCCTATATTATTACCTAACATTTTTTTTACTTAGGTAAATATAAATTTTTACTTTAATTTTTTCAGCTCTACGTTTAAAAAACATTTTAGTTTGAAATTTCTTTTGTCAATATTATACATTCAACGATATAAATATTTGTATACGAATGAACGTTAGTCCTCTAAATTGAGATATATTTATTTTCATTTGTAGAACAAGAACAGTATCTCGACCACTGGCTTTAGCAATGATTTACCGTTCGCTTCTGCTTTAATTTGGCACATCATAAATTTAATGAACAAATTTTGATACTGTAGCAATTTAATATTAAATTCTGTAAATTATTTCTAACATTCACAAATTAATAAGAAATTTAAAACTGCGCCATGATTGCCTGCATACTTGTATAGTAATCTAAAATGGGGAAATAGTAAAAATTGGGGAACGGAGTGGAGTGTAGTAGGTTCCCTCTGCCTACCCTGCTGTGTGCGGGATAAAGCGTGAAGCTGATTCTAGAAAACATTGAGAACCTAATATGTACATAGGTATATAGATATAAGATTAAGTTTTATAATAAGAATGTATTAAATATCTCTATTGCAATGCAATTTACAATTAAGGTTAACCCGCGTTCTATAAAGGCTCGTTTACACGAGCTAAAGCAATCTAACACCGCGTTCATTCCGTATTATTTGTTTTCTGAAGAGCGTGCTTGCATTAAAACCCATTTGTGCCTCAATCACGTCGCAACCCTTTTTAATTGCTTAATTTACAAGAATCTATGCCATTGTACATGATGGTATTGTCTTAAGTGATTATGAAAAATTCTTATCTTTTATACTTATGGCGTAAATTCTTTTTCTTACTTCATATTAAAATTGTTGTGGTATTCATTAGACGCTACGCATTAAGCTTTCTGTATAATAAAAACACTATACATAATAAATATATAATATATATAACTACTTGTGGACCCGAACGCGGCCGCCCGCTTGAACTACGCACGCTTGAACTATACGAATATTTATTAAATATATTTATGAAATTATTTTCAGTTTTCAATAGAGAGATGTTAATCAAGCTCATTTTGGGTGACGTTTTCTAATAACAAACTTTGCAAATCGTTGCCTAGCAACGGTCGCATAGCGACAGTTGTTATTAACATGGCGGAATAAATTGCATGTCAAATTAATAAGTATTTTATTATATTGGTATATATCTAAAATATTACAAATATGAGAAAAAAAAAATCCTATGTTCATCCCGAGACCCTCAAGTATCTCTATATGAGTATTTTATTACAATTAAATTACATTTTAAAAGACACACAGACAGACAGAGTTACTTTCGAATTTATAATATAGATACAAAATAAAAATAGAGAATAAAATTTAAACTTAATATCGATATCAATTTAATTTCTCTTAATCTTAAATCAGGTTAATTAAATTAAATTAATAATAACATTTATAGTTGCAAACTAAAACACACAAGTAGCAGGAATATGAAGAAACGCTAATCGAGTCCAGGGAATAATGAACACAAGTTCCCAGAGTGTTAAGTCAATTATTGAAGTTAGTACTTTGTTAGATTCTGAAGTCGTTCTACGTGTGAGTGGTTTCAAGATAATTTTATACCGGTACAGACTGCTTCAGCGTCGCTTTGAAAAGGATCTTGCTATTAATAATAAATTAGTTATATATTGTTAATAATATATTAGTTATATATTATAATATTTTGGAATCCACCGTGGTGCAGTGGGACAGCCTGTGTCAACACGGTGATCGCGTATTCTATCCCCATTCGGGGCAATGAAGAAATAAATTATCTCCGCTAAGTAAAACAGCCTCGAAGACGATCTAAGCTAAGTCAATTTAAATTCTAATTCTAGGTCTACTGTCTTATTAAAAATCACTTTTTTATATTGTTTTTTTAAAGTAGCAGTAAAAATATAAAACGATTAAAACGTTAGTCGTTTAAGTTAATTCAGCTTTTTTATTTCATACAGTTTAGACTGACCCAAAGCTCGAAAAATACATAGAATAGTTGCGCTCTCGATATAAGTGTTTGAGTTGCACTTTATGACTTAGAATATATTTTTATGATGTTTTTTTTGTATAAAACTGAATAAAGTACAGCTTACTTTTAGCCTAGCCCACTTCTCATAACAGGATAGGTAGAGGGAACCTAGTGTGTAAGACACTCCCTTCCCCACGGTCCCGCTGCACTACAACGTTTTTGTATAAATCTACTGATTTCTGTACATAAATTGTAGCCTATATGTTATTCTGATTTGTAATCTATATTACTATACTATTTTTGCCTGAAAGTAAACAAAAAATACACAAACACAAACTTTCACATTTATAATATTAGTAGGATTGATATTTTATTGATTTTGTGAATAAGCTTAAAAAATAAAAAATAAAAGTCCGCCTGCGGCTGTCTTAAATATAAGTAGTGAATGAAATGCTAGTAATCTGCTAGCATGGTATTTTCTTAGTTTGTTATCCTTTTTAATGGCGTTGGGGAAAGCCCGCAAAGTTTTTAATGAAGCCACTGCCGGCTAATCATGAAAGTTCTACGGAAAAACTGATATTCAGATAAATGCCTTTTACCTTGCAAAATGTTCGTAACCTATTTAAACTAAAAGATAAAACATATTTTTACTTCTTTTCTTTTTTACCTTTTGGATTATTTAGCTCCACGCTTTATTTTGCATATAGCAGGGTAGCTAGAGAATTTAGTGTCAAGAGTCAAAATACTCCGTTCTCTACTTTCCGTTGGTTTTTTTAACAAAAAACAAAATTCAATATATTATGATACGTGTATCACGTATGAATGCTACGTAATAAAAGAAGAAATAATATATGTGCTGATGCTTATTTCAAGCCCGTCCAGATGAATAAATACACAAATTCAGAATAAAAATATTTTTTTTTCTATTATAAGTCGCTAACTAAGCTCTTAAAATCCTTTAACTTTCTTAATGGTCTAAAAAGTCTACTTTATATAAAGTTGGAATGTTGAACCGCTTCAATTTTCAAAAGAGATAAATGCAAAATGCATGTAGGAAAGCTGAATATCGAAAATTCAATCTTTCATCTCTGAAATCGCTCTAGTGCCTATTAAATTAGTTTGTGGTTAATGGTCGTTTCTGTTTCTAAATATATCATAATTTATATATTTTTAATCGACTTCTAATAAAGGAATGGATCTTTTATTTGACAACTGTACGTCTTTTTGTGTTTCTCCATAGGTTTCTCTGTCATTATAAGCTTTTATTTGAGTTGCCGTGCTTATAGCATATACTCAGTAATGTGTTAATCCAAAATGGCCGCCAAAACAAAATGTCTGATTACAATATTTGCACAACCTTAGGTGGGTTGTCAATTAAAGGGCTTGATTTCTAAAATACAATACACCATTAAAAAATCTAATATGCTTTTCTTTCTTTCTAAGGTTCTTTTAATTAATATTCTATTTGTGAACTGAGTTTATTTTTATATTCAAAAATCTTTTCTTTGTAAGTAAGACGTATCTAGTTAAATAAATTATCTAAATCAGTATAAATTAATTTAAATATTATTTTTTATGTAATTGAAGTAATGTTAAAATAATATAATGTTAAAGTATGTATATTGAAATAATTGACCAGCTAAATTATTAAGATAATTATGTAATAACAATGGATGTTTCATTATATTTAGAATTCTGATCTATCATGAAAATAAATTATTAACTGATCTATATTTCGTGTTTGTGACAGTAATATAATATGACTCTTTTGAGCAAATACTAAAATTTATATATGTAAGGCCTAAAAAAGAAATAATACTCGTATAAGGTAATGTGAGTAATACGACCTTGTATTCTCAACGGCATTTAAATGTCAGCTTGTATCTCCGATTGCGCGTTATTTTATTCGTGTTACTGAACTTGTTAGAAACTCTGTATTTCACCAGTTTGGGTATTGAATTGCTTTCCCTTAATGTTTTAGTATATTACGGATAGACTTTAATATTTTATATTTATATCTAGAAGTATTTCTCAGCCTTTACAGGGGCTTAAAGAATTGGGTTTTTCACGTGCCCCCTATATAGGAGTATTAGTCGCGAATTAATCTTGCTATTTGGGTTATAAAGGTATCTAACAAATCCAAGAAAGCATTTATCAATATTGTAAATGTGTCCCTAACTGAGATTTGAACCCACAATTAGCCCAGTTAGTCAAACAGGATAATATTCTTAATTTTCATATCAAAATAGTGAGTAGTGAATAAGCATACAAATTAAGATATAATCAAAGAAAAATATTCAAGAAAATTTCTTTCTTTATTATTTTTTAATTCCATATCGACTGGAATCTTCGAATGGCCTTCGATTTCCATATCCATATACTAAATGTAACCTTATGATTACATGGTATGATTAATCGGGGCTTAGCGTACCCCCCGAAGTACTGAGATCATATCCAAACCAATTTGATTGATTTGAGTGGTGCTTGTAAAGTAATTGCCGAAATGAAAATTTACTTAATTTAATTCATCCATCAAACGTACTTTTGAGGCCGTCGATTCGCAGAGGGACAAGGATGAGTCTGTAAGCGTGACGGTTGGGGGTTCGATTCCCGGGTGGGAATTATTTTTTTTATATTTTCATTTTTTTCGCTGTGGTGACGAGATAAAGCGCAGCGAACAGCACATAATGTCTCCAGAATTCGGCGGAAATTGGACACTTAGTTCCGGGAAGTTAAAAAAACATATATTTTTTATTATTATATAAATAGTGTTGCTCTATAAATGTAACGTCAGTTATAAACTGTCAGTAGTATCGAATATATTTTCTTGTATACTGAAGGTTAATAGTAAATATTTCATTTCTCCAAGTGGGAATCGAACCGACAACCACCTCGTTTACACGATAAATATATAAAGAAGTAAATAAATAAAATATATGGCAACATCTTACGTGGTTTCTGTCAAGTTTAGTGTCACAATGAAAAGCACCACGAGGGATGAGATTAGACAACGTGACACTGTAGTACCGCGGGGAACGAACAGCTGTATTATTTTAGTACGAGTACATTTGCAACTTATATGTTGATATATTTCTTTTTGTGTTCTGGCTAAAATATTATAATAATAAAGGCCGTCGAGGCGGACCCGGCCCAACAAATTAACTGTAAACGCTAGTGTTGTGGGTTCAATTCCCATTTGTGGGCTACGGAGTGTCTTAACACTAGGTTCCCTCTGCCTGCCTGTAACTACATTGTGAAGCTAGTAAAATATATCGGAGAAAGAGTGTTTTCCCTTATTTTTAATTGTTAAATATAAATATTTAGTATAAATGCAAATAATGATTAATGACTTTCTTACTTTTTAATATAAAAATTAAACAAATATAATAATAAAAGTATCAGCATTTTTATAACAATTACTAAATTTATAATGTTATATACATTTATTTATTTATGTTATTTTTTTGGCAATTCCAAGATCGCGTATCTTTCTGATGTAGGCTCAGTGCTATTATGCCTAAGTACAGTAACAATGCTATGATAAAATATGAATACAAAATGCAACAATTTATTTCATGAAGAAAAAAGATATTTTTTGATGAAAGGAAGAAAAACGTTTTCCACGATACCTGAGACTTACTATCTTTTTCCGTAGGTACCGTTCCGAAATGTCGGTTACTATAAACTTTACGATACGAACATGTGGTGGCCCTTTAGGGATGCTAACTTTGTGTTTTAAGCCAACCTGCCACCTTTATTTTCGATACTTAAAAAAAAGATATTTTAAAATTTTTAATTACTTATTTGGAAATAGTCTTTTGATGGAAAATGAAATAATAAATAGATTAGCTAGAATTAATTTTTTTTTTACATTACTCAACATAAGTTTTTGTAATGCTTTCTTATACATGTTGTATTCGTATATTACCTTTTCGCCCATGTTTTACGTTTTTGTTATGAATTAAAGCATGAAGAGTTACGTGTTATGCGAGGGGCAGAACTTAACACCGCGCTTTGGCTTGCTAGAGTGCAATGAGCACCCACGATCATTTAAAGCTACAAAAGACTATTTAGAAACTGAAAATATGTTAAGAAACATCAACAAACAAAAAATCTATAGTAAAAGCAACATTTTTATTATATTACACCGAACATAGATCAAGTATAAGTATATAAGTCAAAAAGTTTACTTCTTTCTTAT
>JAKRZM010000869.1:0-31612 GCA_036379175.1 Heliconius cydno galanthus
TTGTTCTTATTTTATATTCATAGCTTGGTTTTATTAAGTTTTAAATATTGAGACCATAGTGGCGTAGAAGCAGAAGTGCGTGGCTGTAAGCGCTACGGCTATGGGTTCAATTGCTACTGGGAGGGAATTAATTATTTAATATTTTGAATTCCTTGCTTTGGTAACATGGCAAAATGCAGCGTTGAGCACCATTCAATACTTTATGACACGAGAAGTCTCGTATGCCTCGAGTCGCGTTTTGGACGGAAAGTAGAGAACGGAGTGTCTTAACTAGTGTTAAGTTTCCCCTTTTTCTACTCTACTATAAGTGGGATGGAATGTGGCGCTGAATAAAAACAACCGTTCAAACGCAAGTTGGACTCGTCAACCGTGGGTTCCGTACCAATTTAAGGATTGTAGGACAACGAGAAATAAAATTTACAATAATTAAAAGGTGAGTGTTTGCACCTATTGTGTGAAATGAATTACAAATTAAAGTTTGTAATGATTTATTCCTATTTCCTTGTATTTATTTTGTAAGTCCATGTCATTCGTGCCAAATATCATAACTGTTGGTCCACGGGAAATACCTCTTCAAAAACGATACATAAACGTTTATATCTAATGATTAATTATTATATTAATTACTTTTGGGCCCCAAGAGACCGTACACTTGATATTTTGGATATTAACCTATAGAACCTATAAAGGTTCCATTTTTTCCTTTTAAGACACGGTACCCTAAAAATTTAAACATCAGAGCCGTCACATTGCCGGCCTTCTTAGAAATTTTATAGGCGTTATTCATTTCCACAGGAATGATGATATTTTGCTACTTGAAAGTAGTTTCTCTGCCGTCGCACGTCGTCGGCTAACGGAACTAAATATTTCCTGTGCGTTCTAGTTAAGGCTAATTTTCTATATTTATCGAGATATTGGTTTCATAATACAATTTAACAAGTAGAATATCTCTACAGATATATAAATATATATATTTGGTTTATTATAAGTTATAATATTTAAACAAAATTGTTTTATCTATCTTTAAATATAAAAATTGATAATATTCCCTATCTAATAAACCTAGAACTTTAGAAAACTTTTTTCTTTCTTTTACATTTAAAATATAAAGATTTACCTGAAACACAATTTTGAACAAATATGAATGGTAAAATACACCGTTGAGTCCCACTACTCAATACTTAATAGCACGAGAAGTATGCCTCGAGTCACATTTTGGGCGGAAAGTGGAGAACAGAGTGTCTTAACTAGTGTTAAGGTTCCCCTTTTTCTACTCTACTACACTACATTATTACTATTACATTATGTTTCAAGATTCCAACTTACTTATCCCTCTAAATCCCATAGATAAACTGCTGTCTTTTCAAGTTAGCTTAATTTGAATATTTTTGTTATTTAACGGTATTACAATAATATTTTTTCTTCTTAGTTTCTGCAATACTTTTCTTATTATTTGTAAATAACATAACGTCATCATTTTTATTATTTTTCCTTTAAATTCAAATTGAAAAGTGAAAATTTCTAAGAATATTTTTTATAAAAAAAATGTCTGTTTTTGACTCTTGTTTCCAAATGTGCAAAAATTTAAAAATTTACCTTAATAAATGTTTATAATATAAAATTTGATTTTCATATTTATCTCCACATAATTCACTTATGCTGAATTGAAATGATTATGGATTTATTTATGGATGAGATAGTTTTTTTGTAATACTATTTCGATTTATGAATCATACTTGACTGACTGACCTCATTTCCATCCCCTACGTAGAATAAGCCTCTCATCATGCGTTGGCTGAATGCTACGATACATTTAATACTATAATTGTTTTTAGCGAGTAAAATATATATTCTATACATACTAAAAATTAAGTAAAATAGCTAAAAATTCTATAGTTTATTTTGTATTACAAGATATTTGTAGATATATAGGTAGATAGGTGCTACCTTTTAGAGATTTCGAAATATTTGTGTATATAAGTTTTATTTTAAATTCTTATACAAATTTAGAATAAGTAATAATAATATGAAATTCAATAAAAATACGTTTTATACATATATATAATTTATATGAATACAATAAAATACAATAGAATAACTTACCTCACACGAAGAGCGTCTCAGTTTTCAAAAACTTATAATTTTACAGCGACGTAACTTTGAAAATTGGATATGATATCTATTTTAGTAATAGTCAACAGGTAACACAGCTACAAGTATTCAACAATAGTTTAAATATATTCAAAATTACAACAAACGCGGGTAAAGGGTTCGCGTATTATACGATAAAAAGTCGTCCGTAACAATAACAACACTAAGAGGAAGACCAAATGAAGCGAATTCTGTATTCGAGGAGCGAAAAATGTATCACGAAAGCGAAAACTAGACATCACAGGTATTTAATAATAGAAAAATTACGAGAAAACATTAAAATAGTTAAAATTTACGATAAAACAAGATAGCGCGCGCGTCGTCTATCGAATTCGAATGTTATATGAAAAGTGTAGGGATTCAACAAGTGGCGCTGCGAGGGCGGGCGGCGCGGGCCGGCTCCAGGTCCTCGCGGCGGGAGGGCTCGCCCGCGTGTGCGGTGCCAGCCACCCTCGCGCCGTGCGCCTGCCTGGACCGGGGACCGGCAGGTGAGCCCGGGCGACCCCCAGCCAGCTCCCGTTTATCTATACCGCTTTTACAATGAAATGGCTGGATGAACACAAACTACCTGTGTGCGTACGTACATTAGACACCCATACGCTTGTTTCGTTATGTTGAATAGTGATTCTATTAACTTAATAAAAAAAAACAGCTTCACGCTGTACCCCGCACACAGTAAGGTAGTTAGAGAGAATCTCGTGTTAAGACAGCCCGTTCCCCAGTTTCCGCCGAATTCTGGAAGCTTTGTGTGTTGAATGGCAGAACTCAACGCCGCGCTTTGCCTCGACACCTGAGCGAAGAAATGGAAATATAAACGTAAATAAATATTTCATTTCCTCGAGTGGGGATCGAACCCACAACTTTCGCGTTACAGTCACATCCTTGTGCCGCTGCGCCAAGACGGCCTCATATTAACTTAATGAACTAGAAATATAAGTTTGTAATATTTTTCTTCAATAAAATGCCTATACAATTACAATTTTATTTTTTTATTTTTTTCCCGCATAATCCCGCAAAATAATACAGCGTTTTCACTGAAATGGCTGGATGAACACAAACTACCTATGTGCGTACGTACACCTACATTAGACAATACACTTGTCTCGACACCCATACACTTATGTCTCGACGTTTTGTTGGATAGTGTTTCTATTAACTTCATAATTATGTACTGTGAAGCTCTTCGAACTTGTATACGGTACACTAACTTTGGCATACCTCTCATATTTGCTATATACTGATGTATTTATTTAATAGATCAAATTTCGTAGTTTGCGTTCCCGTTGGCTTAATTGAACGGGTTTATTATAATATTGCAATTTATGCAATAATAATAATTGTGGAGCTGGCAGTGAATTTAATTGGTTCGTTTAATATTGTAGCAATGGAATAGTTGATAGAAGTTAGTGAAATATAAGATTATAGATGACAAATTTATTTATTTTTAAATTAATTCAAGAGCCCGTGGGGGCGCAGTGGCCCAAGCGTGTGACTGAAAATGCGACGGCTTTGGGTTCGATTCCCACTCGGGGGAAATAGTTATTATTTATTAATATTATCATTTCTTCACACTAGTCAAAAAATCTTAAATTTAATATATGTAGTTTTTATTACGAAAATATAATTCAAAAATGACTAGTTTTATATAATTTGTTAAATATTAAAATCAAAGACTGTTTACAGAGAGATCATGGGGTACACTCGCTACGGTTGCTACGACGTAGCTCGTAGCGTTTGCATGTTGAGTACGAATGTAGAGTAAATCGAAACTTAAAGCTACGTGCTACGCTTTCCAATGTTGAAAGTATTTAGGTTAAACGGCTACTTTAACGTATCTTGTTAAATATGTATAAAACATGTGCTTTATACATCAAGTACTAAAAATATCGTGTGAAAAATAAAATGTTTCTCTAGGAGAAATAGTGAAGTGAATGAGTAAGTCTCTCTCTTACTGAGAGACTGGCTGATGCAGCAAAACCGCAAGTACAAAAAGTCCAGTTAGTGCAAAGTTGTGCAAAACTCATGTGATTAAGTAAGGGAGTTTAGGGGAGTCGGTAACAGAGGATATTTGGGAAAGGGAATTTTACACCCTAAAGTCTATCAACCAAAGTTGCCGGAAATGAATAAATAGTAAGCTTGTAGAATAATACATTTTATTTACTAATATATAAAATATTTGTTGTGTAAAATATTACCTAATTGTAATTTACGAAATGTATCTCTTTTTATCAACATGTATAAAGTAAATTAAGAATTATAATCAGCTTCACGCTGTATCCCGTACACAGCAGGGCACGCAGAGGGAACCTAGTGTTAAGGCACTCCGTTCCCCACTTTCCGCTGAACAATAAGTTTAAGAATTATAATGTTGATTATATTTATAGTTTGAATACATATAAGTATAGGTGCAATAATTACATAATCAAGTTTGTCTGTTAAAATATTATGATAAATTTATTTTGCGTGACATATTGTGGTTTCGATTCCCACACGATGAATTGAAATATTTAAAATTTTAATTTCTTCGCTCTGGTAACGAAGAGCCAAGTTGGGAACGGAAATATCCTGACATTGGGTTCCCTCTGTCTAACCTGCTACTTGTGGAATATAGCGTGAAGCTATTTATGTTTTTATGGGTAATTTGAAATAATATAAAGAATACATAAAAAATGTTTAAATTTAGTTCAAAATGACTATTAAAACTTCAATTCATTTCATAGTATTATTTCCACCGCAAAGATGTTTGAGAAAAACGGAAGCTGACCGCACAATGTACTTCGAAGTTGCGGTCCACATAAAGAGATTATCTCATTGAATGTTATTGTCAGTCGTGTAACAGAGGAATGTGGTTTAATTTTAAAATGAAACCATTTATTCGCTTTGAAACATGTTTATTGCGCCATAAAAAAACTAGATTGAAATTCTAGGAATTTAAACAATTTCTAATAGTATTTTTTTTATAAGAATTGGAAATTGAAACGGTATTGGAATTTTTTTTAAAACCTGTCAAATGTATGTCGGATTCGCCCACCGAAGGTTCCGTACCCATTTCAGGATTACTTTCAAGTCTACGAGAAGTATTAATAATTAACAAACTTAAGTTTGCAGCCTCATGGACTATATCTTTGCTTAAGATATAAAAACACAGAAAGAAATTGATAACTAAAATCAGAGTAAGCAAAAATTTTACCAGATATGGTGAATGAAATTAGCTATGGAGAGAGTGATATGGAGAATGAAGTTTATAAAAAATATTTTTACAGTTATATTATTAACAATAGAAAGGCTATGAATGGTTGTAGTGGAGAATAATATTAATAATATTAATTTCGTATATTAAACGCTATTTTGACTTCTGTAAATGATCATTTATTATACTTTAGTGGGTAAATGACGAAGTATTTATTACTACTTAGCGCCATCTATAATCAACTTTTGGAACTACAATGTATTGTCAAAAGCTTATTTAATTTAAAATAAATAGTTTACTTACTTTAACCAAATAATTTAAAACTAAAATATTATAATTCTTAGAAAAAGATAACACAACAATTAGATTTGTTTTTTTTTTAATTTTTTCTATTTACAGAAGTTAAAATTTCAACATAAATGCTGTCAAGTGTCAATGTCATATATCTTTTGTCGATTTGTCATTCGAGCTTTCATGCTGCGTCGGCAGTGTACGTACACTCGTTTTTTATATCATCGGGTCGCCGACCACAACATAAAATTTTAAAATCAGTAAATACGGCAACCACTCCATCGTCGGGATGGATGAATTCGCGTAGCAATTATAAAATTATGCTGTGAGTCCACATTCAAGTAAGAGACGCGGACGTGTGTTGTATATACGGGAAGCCAATATCGACGAAACATTAGTGATAGTAAAATGCGTTTTGTTAATATTAAAAAGCAATATTTGGCTGTTGGAATGTTGATTTTTGTCGGTTTATTTATTTTTAACAGCCGACCAACCTTTCAATGCCAATTTTCGCCCGAGATTCAAACAACTTATTTTCCAACAATATACGGGATAACTCCGACGTACGCTAGACTAGCTCAAAAGGCCGACCTCACAAGGTAAGATTCATTTTGTCGTGATTATATTGCCCTTGATTGCAATGTTGATGTATGTTGGTTTGGCTTCCAATTTGGCAATGGCAAATAAAGATTTCGTTTAATTGCATTGAAATTATGAAACACGTAATATTTGTCTACATTCAATTCTAATTTTAAAATAGTTAAAAAATCTTTAGTGCTTAGTAAAATATTTTTTCTTAGCTTTATATCCTTCACATTATTCTTCCTTCTTTTATAGCAGGGTAAGCAGGGAACACACTCTGTTTCGTAATTTGAGACAAGTGTTAGGTGTCGGAATTGAACGCTATGCGATGTCTGACAAAACGGTGAAATTGAACTAAAACATTTCACAGAGTGAAATACAGACATAACAGTTGTGTTTACAGTAAGATGCTTTATTAGTGTGCCTCAACTGCACAATGTATAACAACTGTACAATAAAAATATACTTGACCAAATTTGTTTTCCTTATTTGCAATAAATTATAATCTTGAACGATTATTTTTGTAATAGCTTTTTCTATTTTATAGTGTTGTTTCTTTCTTGTTAAGACACTCTGCTTCCCAATTTATATTCAATTTTTGAGATGTTACTTGATGATGACCATCACAGCAGGGAAATTAAAATAATTAATATGATCATTCCTCCAAGGGGGGTTGAACCAGCAACCATACAACAACTACCACATTTGCAGTCTGACACTGTTCCTCTACCACAACCAACTCAATTTCTATTATATTTAATATTTTTTCTTGCAGATTATCACAAACTTTGATGCTTGTCAAGAATTTCCATTGGATTGTAATTGAAGACTCGGAAACTAAGACTAAATTAGTTGAGAACCTACTCAAAGAGTCAACTTTGAAATATACTCACCTTAATGTAAAGACACATAAATCAAAACAGTCAACGGTAAGTAACTTATATTTTTCAGTGATTTCTCCAAAACTATTATTTTATAGTATTAATTTAATACATTAAAAAAAAAAAGTATTTAGTGAGATGTTACATAATATGGATAAATAAAGTTGCACAGTTTACAGTTATTGTTATAGTTATTCCAGTGTCTAAATATAGGTAGATACACAACCGACAAAAAAAAATAGAGGTTACAAAAAAGGTTTTCACAAAGTACTTCTTATCTAAATTTTATATAAATACTGGAATTATTACAATTACTTTAATGTTTCAGGGTTTGGATATAAATATATGTTTGTTTAGGACAAAGCTATCCACTACCAGTTGGTATTGTGTATGTTCAAAATTTATCATTTTTTGTGGGTTTATAATTTATTAACACAATCTATGTATTAAAGCAGTAACAGTTTACTATTAATATCATTATGATTTGTTTTTTGCTTCACACTTTATTCTATATATGGCAAGGTGGGCCAAGACAAGTTTAGTGTTTAAGACACTCAATTCGAGAAGAGGAATAAATTGCAATTTTCTCTGTTCTGAGTTCTGCCACTAAACACGCAATGTCTCAATATTGCAATATGCGGGATACAGAGTGAAATCAAAAAATATATAAGATAAGGAATAAAATTTATTATAAGACATATAAGAAATATCTGGAGATGTTTTCTGAGGGACTTTACCTTTGAATAGATGTGTTTATGTTAAAGTTTTGTCTAAAAATTCTGAAAAAATTTTATTTAACAATAGTTAAATAAAAACTTTTAGGGCTAATTTTTTGTTAGACTAGTATCAGTACTATTATTATAATTTCTTCCCTAACTTTTTTTATTATAAAATTGGCAGTAATATTTTTCTCTATTATATTATTTCATTATTAATTTTAACTTTAATATTTTTTTCTTGTAATCACAAATTCTGTTAATATATTCATGTTGTTCAAATAATACTAAAAAGGATTATCGATAATAGTGTTAAAAATAACCAAAATTTAAAAAAAATGCTGGATTTGTAAATGATGCATTTTATATTATTATTTACAGGCAAGTGGAGTCGAACAAAGAAACATGGCATTAAATTGGTTACGGGAACATTTAAAAGAATTGGAAGACAAGAAAGGTGTTGTGTACTTCATGGACGATGACAATACTTATGCGTTAAAAGTTTTTGATGAGGTATGTCAAATAAATTACATTTTAAGTATTTATACTTTATTTTTAAATAAATCTTCCGAAATTCGGTGGAAAGTGGAGAACGAACTTAACACTAGGTTCCCTGCTATATGCGTGAAAAAGCGTGAAGTTGAAAAAAAATCTACTTTGATAGTTTCTCTTTAGGTCAAATCTTGAATTTATAATTTTTAATGCTATAATTATAAATGAATTAGCATGGTAATTAATAGAAATAACCTTGAATATAATATTTAAAATAGATAAGGAGTATAATCGGATAGACTTAGCGACTTTGTCAATTGGAAATAATATGAATAATTTTTGAACGACNATCCAGAGATCTTAGCGTTCAAACAAACAAACAAACAAACAAACTCTTCCGCTTTATTATATTAGTATAGATATTAAACTATTTCTTATTAGACTTATAAATTGCACTATGTTTTTTCAGATGTAAGGTAAGTAATTGTTATTAATAAAAGTAAATATAATAATTTACACAATTATTGGAAAATATAGGAAAAATTTACATTTCTTTTTATTTTCTTTACATTGAAAGTGATGTTACTCATTATTGTCGAATTTTATTTTAGTTGATACATGTTAACGTATCAAAATTATAGTATAAAACTGCTGTAGTTATTTGTTACTGTGATTTTTGATATTATTATATTAAAGCAGAATGAGGCCAGTTGTGTTGCAGGGAGACAAAGTTTGTGGGTTCGATTCCCACTCGAAGAAATGAAATATTTGATATTTTTATTATTTTATTTCTTCGCTCTGGTGTCGAAGCAAAGCGCGGCGTTGAATTCCGCCACCCAACACGAAATGCCTCTGAATTTAGCGAAAAACGGGAAACGGAGTGTTTTAATACTAGGTTTGCTCTGCCTACCGTGCTGTATGCGGGATACAGCTACTCTAAAAAAAGTGTAATGGAATTTGAACTCACAATAATTAACAAGTGCAACTAACTGAATGTGTTAGTCAGAATTGAAGTTTATATTAAAATGCAAAAACATAATATGGCGAAAGATGAATAAGACAAATAAACAAAATGCAATAAATGTTTTTGTTTATGAATGATTTGTAAAGTAGTGTTTTATGTGAATTGTTTGTTTATTTTTAAGATAGTTTATTTTAAATGCCATAAGAAAATATTTATATTTTAATGTAATCTCTTTAATATACGGATTCGTATTTGTAGCGTAGTAGAGTCACAAATGTGCGACTGTAAACACGACGGCTGTGGGTTCGATTCTCACTCGAGGAATTGAATTATTTCATTTAATATTTATTTTTCGTTTCCCAGCTCTGGTAACAAGATAAAGTGCGGCGTTGAGGTCCGCCACACAAAGTGTCAAGAATTCAGAAATAGTAGCTATATCTACTACATATCACAGAGTACTTATACCATTCAAGCATTCAACAGAAAATTGTTTACGTTGAAATACGATAACATGTCATTAACATGATGCGACCTTGCAATAGCAGCATTCATTCGATACATTATTTGCAAATATTACAATATTAGAGTAATTTCCTTAAATCTTCTATTATCTATTTCAATAATAAATTTCAGGCTATTCGTATGACGTTTTAGAAAAATTTAATGCTAACTAATGAAAACAATTTGTCCATTTCAGATGAGAAAAATTAATAAAGTAGGCGTATGGCCTGTGGGCATAGTCGGTGGTATGCGAGTAGAGATGCCCCTAGTGACTGATGGAAAGGTTTCCGGATGGAATGCAGTATGGAAACCGTTCAGACCATTCCCCATAGACATGGCAGGCTTCGCCATAAATGCTACGCTGTTCTTGGACCATCAAGACGCGAAGTTCTCTAGGAAGGTTCAGTCAGGATTTCAGGTAATTTTGTTTCCGGTTACTTAATATCGTTTCGTTATATGTTTGTATATGATACCATTTTTGTTATTTTTATGACTGTTTTAATTAAATAAATTATGTTGTGAATGAGAAGTGTAAATAGTAACTTTAGTATGTGAAATAGAAATGGTTATTAATTTTTAAATTATGAAACGCTTGTAAATTAAAAATAACATCATTTAAATACCGATAAAAAATTAATACCAGCACGGCCCTGCGTGATAAGCGCTATCACACTTTCACTCGCGCTGTGTTACTATAGATATCGATCACTTCCTCTTGTAACAATAACACCATTTTTTTTTAAAGTGTTATGAGATTGTTTTTGTATAATTAATATTGTAAATATTATTATATACAAGGTGCAAGCTTTGAAGCCGTCGTGGCGCAGTTGGAAAAGCGTGTGTAAACGCGAAGGTCGTGGGTTTTATTCCCACTCGGGCGTATGAAATATGTAATATTCTCGGTTCTTTACTCTGGTAACAAGACAAGGCGCGGCGTTGAATTTCGCAACGCAACACGAAATTTCTTGGATTCGGCGGAAAGTGGGTAACGGAGTGTCTTAACACTACGTTCCCTTTGTCATCTTTAAGTTTTAATAAAATATTACGAATCAAGTGTGTCGTTGCTATCAATACAGGAGGCGTTTTGGCGTAATTGCCAAAAAACAGTGTTAACCGGCTTAGACCAAGCAAGGGATGCGCTGCTCGTGACTAACTGACTAACGTCACATCCAATTTATATATAAACAATCACACAAATCCATTAAAATTTGAAATTATATATTAAAAATATTTTAAATTTATTTATTTACAGGAAAGTGAAATACTAAAGTACGTGACGACTAAAGATGAATTGGAGCCCTTAGCGGAAAACTGTACAAAAGTGTATGTATGGCACACACGCACTCAGAAACCTTCAATACTCAACCCAAAGAAATTAAAACACCCGCCTATACCCGACGATCATATTGAAGTTTGAAATTACATAATTTAAGTTTCAGGTATTAAATATGTCATTAAAAACATATAAAAATGACTTTAACAATAAAATTTAAAGAAATATTTAAATGACATAAAAGTCAGTATATTAAAATCATTTTTATAATTTAGCGTCGATCGCTTTACGAGTCGAACAAATTGAATACATTACGGTATTATGTTTATTTTGTTATAATTTTTTTCTACTTGACTGGTGCATATGTAATTTTGAATCGTGTTATAAATAACCTTAAAGCTATATTGTTTATACTATATTTAAATTTATTGCAAGTTTCTCATTTCTTTGAGACTAAACTTTTTGATAATAACCAAAATTGAGTTATTATTTATTTTCGCTTTTTCAGCTAACTGTTTATAAACGTTATCTTGATTTAGATAAATTTATAAGTAAAATCATTTAAAAATAGGCAACATACAACAACTTAGTAAAAGAAATTTACTGTCGAATCTTAAAAATCGTTTAATATCTTCTCAGCTATTTAATGAAAACTACCTTTAATATTTAATTTAGTATTAAAGGTTTGGAACTAACATATTATATATACTCTTGAGAAATTATAAATACGTTTATAAGAAACTTTAAATAAATTGGCAATAATTAATATATAAATTTAAGAAATATGAGCGACTCTATAAATTTTTGTAATATACTTTTATAATTATACAAAATTATTTATTTAAAAAGGAAACAGAAACAGCAAAATGTTCTAATTTAATATCGTGAAAACATTCTTTTTAAATTAAAACATGTAATATTTTTTTACCTTTTTTTTTCACTTACGTTGTAAATTTAATTATTTACTTACTTTTAAATAAAAATCGAACTTTGAATAAAAAGAGAATACTCCATAAAAAAAGAATAAACAATCGTTACTTAAGTTCTATTATGAATTAGGATTAACCAGCATAGTATTAGTTAGGAAAAATAGTATTGCTATTTAACTAACAATTTTCCGTGACTTATTTGAAAGATGAAAAATGGAAGCAGAAAAAATCTCTATATGAATATGTGTAAAACATATTTATTTTTAGTTCTATATAATATGTATGTATATTTAATCAAATCTAATGTCCTAGCTCCTCTTTCTACTTACACTAAATTAAAATTGTATATTATTATCTGTACTGTATGACATTTGTAAAATTTAAAAAACCTATTTTAGTTTTATAAGGATTGTTTGTTTGGTTGAACGAACTAATCTCAGGAACTATATTGTTTCAAATTGAAACTCTTTGTTGGATAGTTCATTTATAAAGGGTTGCTGTAGGCCACATGAGGTAAAAGTTTCTAGGCTCTTAGATTTGTCATACAAAACTCTTTGTCGTTTCCAATCGACCACGCGAGTGAAACTTCATGTTAAAGCTAATATTTTATAAAAAATATATAATTATATTTATAAGAGTATAATAAGTCACGGAAGATAATAAAATTTTAATTTTAAATCTTTATTCCATACTTTCAATCCAATATAAAATATATTTTAGTGTTTAGTCTTAACTATATATACATACTTAGAAATTTTATTTAATATATTATGATATTTCGTTTTAATTTTTTTATTTTATGTGTATATATTAGGTTCTTTTGGCTGTATAATCTATGATTATAAAAATTCGCTAAAACCTATTGACAATTGCAGTATTATCATATTTGCGTAGTTTTCTTAGGAAAATTAAATTGATTTCGGACGTAAACACAAATATTGTGATTTAAAAATAAAGCTTATTTAGTATATACAAAATTTAATAAATATATGGCGCATAATGCTATAAAAAAATTCAAATTATTTTAGGATAAAAATTAACAACCTTGTTTACAATGTAAAAGTTAAATGATAAAACCTTTAGTCAGTCAGTTTATTTAACCGAATTAACTTAGAAATATTAATTTAACCTTATAATAGTCATAAATCCGTATTATTATTATAATTATACATAATATATCTCTTTTAATTTATAATTTAAGTTGCATCACATTATTTACTGTTTAAAATAATATATTGCATTTTTCAGTAGTCTGAATCAATACAAAAAAGTTATAATATATTTTTGTATTTTGTTTTTTAAAAAGCTACTATGGCTATGATTGTCACAATTGTCATACATATTTTCTTATAACAGACTTTTTTTTTAAATTTTATTGACATTTATTTAATAAATTCTTGTCAAAAACAATTGATATTAGCTACAATTAGCTTATTATTATTTTGTTTGAGTTGTTTTAAATCACGAACTTCTTTTGTTCATGTTTATTTTTATTTTTTTATGATTTATCTTAAATTTTAATAAAAATAAAGAAATTTTGTAGCTGTAATTTATTAGATGAATATATCATTTGTCTGTTTTGATCGTTTTATGCTTAAAACATACAAGTGATACTAATTTTAAATTACTATTTGAGACTTAAAACCGCAAAATATATATACTCGTTTGGAGATTTCATTTCTATATAACATCTTTAAATGAAAGTGACCTAGCTCAAATTGTTTGTAACTTCGTATTTTACTTAAAATGGCTATAAAACCAAAATAATTAATTAATAATTTAAAATATTAAACAGTTCATTCCCCTGAGTGGGATTTGAACTCACAAACGTCGCATTTACAGTTGTATGCTGTGCTGCTGAGCTACTTTCTTTTTAGTTACTCCACTTTCATTTAAGGGTGCTAAACCTAGGCCTAAAATTAGAGACATGTTTCAATAATTAGTTATTTATGATGTAATGGACTAACATTCCGACTAATATAATAGCAATAAGATTTTAGTAATCATTAATGAAAAAAAAATAAGGACTGAGTGATGTTTTATAACGTCACGCTGTTCCATTCATTCATTCATTTGTTAAATTACTTTTTATTTAAAAAATAAACAATTATTTTTTGGTTCTACAATTGTAGATTATTATATGATGTTTTAATTTTTTATTCTTTTTTTACAATTACCGAGAACAAATAATAATTAAATTAAGTTCAAAAAACACTATGAAAACACCCAATGTGTCAACAATCTCTTTCTTCCTATACTCATATTATTCATTAGAACTTCGTAGCTTTAATTTATGCATAATAATTGTATTTAAGAACATTTGTCTTGTATTTTAAAGTTTCTGTTAATTTATCTAATAAATATCTGCGATAACTCTTTTGGTTTTTATAATGAGTAAGTGGGTGTTAGATAAAATAACAGAAACTTATTTAATACTTTTGAAACTATTTCTTAATGTTACTGAACGCTCAAATGTCGGTCTAATCGTATGTGAAGATTTGTACTTATATGCTTAAAAGATCAAGAAATGTATCAATTTAGTTAATATTTTTTTATGTAAGTGACATTTTATGCTTCATAAAAGAATGAGCGAATGAATGCATAAGAACAATATCACAATTTTTGAATGAAAATGATCTGTTTTAAGTCTTAGTGTGTAAGAGTGGTGTTTAGGAAAATTATATTACAATATATGATCACTTTTGTTTTATATTTGGAATATTTAGCGAACCAGTGATTTGCACTTTAAATAACGTGTTTATAGGAAAGTCGATCTTTATTTCAATTTTTTTTATTAAAACTTAGAATTTAGACGGAACACTCATTGTTATTATATACAGTTTTTTAAATAATACTTACCTAACAATAAGCCAAAAACATTTTGTACATCGTTTTGTTACTCAATTCAATAGATTTAGCATATTACTGATTAGAGATTATCTTGAATACTATAGATGAAATGTAACTTGAATTTACTTAAGGTGACTATTTAATGCTTTTTAAATATTATTATATAATTTAATCAAATAAGGTGTATTCGATTAACTACTAAAATAGGATATTTCTAATTATTACCTTTACGTACCAAATACAGCAGACTTTGTGCTTTAGAAACATCCACCTAGTACAGTATGGTTAGCGAGTTGTGGCCGCCCTGAAGTTAGCTGTATATGAATATATTTGATTTTAGGGTTTTTCTCATTTTTGACTACTTTTATCTCTAGTGAACCATGCTCAAAAGATCAGATAACCTAACTTAATGTATTTATAATTAGAAATACCCGATTTTCGGAGTTATTCCAATGTAGCTTATTATAATAAGAAGATGCTATTGAAGCTTTCGAATTTTAGCGTTTTTACATCGAATGAATAGAGGTTAGATACTATGTGATTTTATAGATTTCTATTTATATAATTTTGTAAATATATATCCCAGTGAATATCGACAGTACGATAATATAATACGAAACATATTTGTTGTTTTTTATTTATTTTTCTAACCTATTTACATTATTATTATTTTATTTCTTATTATAAGGCCGTCGTGGCCCAGGGGCACAAGGGAATTTCGATCCCAACTCGAGGAAATGAAATATTTGTCTAAATTTATATTTACATTTCTTCGCTCTGATTTCGAGGCAAAGCGTGGCGTAATGTTAAGTCACTCAACAATATTTATAAAAAGTAAATTTTTATTTTCTAAAAATAATATAGTTATAAAACCTGTCGTAACTTAAGGATACTTGTACAACTTCCAACAACTCCTTATAACAAAAGCGTAATAATAAAACCTGCCGAGGCGTTCTAATTCCACAAAATTGGAACGATCTCTCGAAACTTATCCAATATTGTATGAAACCGATCATTTGACTTCGCTCTTATAAATACTTATAAATAAATGTAATTGAAGGTATATTTATTATTTATATTGTTAGAAGTATATTTATTTTGGGAGCTTTGAAAATAATGACTTTGCCTTGTTTTGTTTTTTTAGCTTCACGCTGTATCCCGCATATAGGAAGGTAGGCTTAGGGGACCCAATGTTAAGGACACTCCGTTTTTCACTTTGCCTAAACACCACAGCGAAAAAATTTAAATTTCTTCAAGTCGGAATCGAACCCATAACCTTTCGCGTTTACATTCGCACGCTTATGTCCTGTCGCGACTGGCTTCATTTATTAAATTTTATTTATTCATAATAATATTATTTAATTATTAATGTATATTTTATATACAATGTTAAAACCGCCATAATAACATAGTAGTTAATTTATAGTAATTTCAGGTACCTCGCAGGTAGCGGGGAGCTTTCACGCTTATTAAGCAAATCACATGTTGCCTGCGAAATTTCGATTTACCTACGGGTCGCTTCGTCATATAATAAACTTGTTTAATGGCTTGGTGAAATTGAAATTTAGCTATAGAAACATGTAGGTACCTTCTAGGTATTATTTAGTGATGGTTCACTATATATATACTTTTAGCTTTCGCATATACCTAGCTGAATAGAAAAAGAGAACTTAAAAAAAAATAGTTTCCATGGAATTTTTGAGGCATTACGTGTTGAGTGGCAGAACTTTTTTTTATTAATAAATAATATTTCATTCCCCTGACTGAGAATCGAACCCACAACCGTCGCGGCCTGCTATTTTGAATATTTATGTAAATATAATAAATTTAGTATTAGATACGTTCCCTATAAACCAGTAATGATGGTAATTCAATATAACAATGTAACATATTCAAAGCTCGTAGTGGACGATAATTGCCCGCCCACGAATTAAGGTGGGTTGTGTTAGTTATGTAATTATGTATATAGGTATGTATTATATTCAAACGAATTATACTAATAGTTAAAATAAGAATAAAATGTTTTGAGTGATTATTTCTGTTTATACTAAAAATAATAGCCATAGTCCATTGTTATGCTGTGGGACTGTAAGCGCAATGGTTGTGAGTTCGATCCTCACTCGGGGGAATAAATAAAAAGTATGCTAATTATTTCAAATGTTCATTGAATGTAAATGTGTGAACTTTAGCTTTGTGTTTTTTTATATTCGTGTAAATATTGTCTTTTGTATTTTTCGGTTCAATTTTTTTCTTAGTAAAATTTGTGGGGTAGGCACGGACCACCCAGTTCCCTCTATTCCTACGCCTATGGACACGGAAGTTCCACTTTACGCAATGTTCATGTAGAAGGAAACTCTCTTTATCCTTTTGTACCTACACGATGTTCAGCTATTCACGTTCCCTATTATATCCTATCCTATATCTTATAAAACAAAGTCGCTTTTCGTGTCTGTCTGTTGTTTCTAACTCTTCTTCTTCTAAACCACCCAACGGATTTTGAAGCGGTTTTCACCATTAGGTCGGGTATTTTCCGTAGAAGGTTTATATATAGTTTATTATTTGTACATTCTTATGTAAATTAACATAAATACGATAAATGTGTCTAAAGTCCTACCCGTTGAGACACTTTCGCGCATGCGCTGCTTTAATGGTAAGTNATCATTTGACTTCGCTCTTATAAATACTTATAAATAAATGTAATTGAAGGTATATTTATTATTTATATTGTTAGAAGTATATTTATTTTGGGAGCTTTGAAAATAATTACTTTGCCTTGTTTTATTTTTTTTAGCTTAGACAGAGAGAGCCTATTGAAGAGACACTCCGTTGAGCTCCATTCAGCTTTGCATGGCTCCACGCTTTGCCTAGCCACCAAAGCGAAAAAATTAAAATATTTTATATTTAATTTCTTCAAGTGGGAATCGAACTCACAACATGTCGCGTTTACAGTCACACGCTTGTATGCCGCGCTACGAATGGCTTCGTTTATAAAATTTTATTTATTCATAATAATATTATTTAAATATTAATTTATATTTTATATTCAATGTGAAAACCTCCATAATAACACAGTAGTTAATTTATAGTAATTCCAGGTACCTCGCAGGTAGCGGGGAGCTTTCACGCTTATTAAGCAAATCACATGTTGCCTGCGAAATTTCGATTTACCTACGGGTCGCTTCGTCATATAATAAACTTGTTTAATGGCTTGGGGAAATTGAAATTTAGCTATAGTAACATGTACAGGTACCTTCTAGGTATTATTTAGTGATGCTTCACTATGTATATACTTCTACACTAATACTGTTTAGCATTCGCATATACCTAGCTGAATAGAAAAAGAGAACTTCCTTAAAAAAATAGTTTCCATGGAATTTTTGAGGCATTACGTGTTGAGTGGCAGAACTCGACGCCGGGTTTTGCCTCGACACCGGAGCCAAGAAATGAAAGTATCTATTAATAAATAATAATTCATTCCCCCGACTGGGAATCGAACCCGGAACCGTCGCGCTTACAGTCACACGCTTGTGCCACTGCGCCATAACGGCCTGCTGTTTTGAATATTTATGCAAATATAGTAAATTTAGTATTAGGTACGTTCCCTATAAACCAGTAATGATGGTAATTCAATATAACAACGTAACACATTCAAAGCTCGTAGTGGACGATAATTGCCCGCCCACGAATTAAGGTGGGTTGTGTTAGCTATGTAATTATGTATATAGGTATGTATTATATTCAAAGGAATTTAATTTTATAGATCTCTTAAGAATATATGTTTTTGCAGTGACCTTTTATGTTTATACTAAAAATAATAGCCATAGTCCATCGTGACGCTGTAGGACTGTAAGCCCGATGGCTGTGAGTTCGATCCCCACTCGAGGGAATAAATAAAAATTATATCGAATATAATTATTTCGAATATTCATTGAATGTAAATGTGTGAACTTTACCTTTGTGTTTTTATATGTTCGTCTATATGTTGTCTTTTTATTTTTCGGGGTAAATTTTTTCTTAGTAAAATTTGTGTTGTGGGTACCAGACTATGGGGGGGGCAGCTACGAACCACCCGGTTCCCTATATTCCTACGCCGTTCATGCAGAAGGAAATTCTCTTTATCCTTTTGTACCTACACCATGTTTAGCTATTCACGTTTCCTATTATATGACCAATAAATGCAAGGAATTGAAGTGACCAATAAATGCAAGGAATGGAAGTGACAATGCCTCCAGAATTCGGCAGAAAATGGGAAACTAAAATGCCTTTATGTGAACAGAGTGTCTCAATATTAGGTTCCCTGGATCCCCCTGCCTACCCTGCGTTATACGGGTTTCACATTCGTAGTCACATTCTATGTGCGTTTAAAAAAATATTAAACCAAGATATTTTAGTTTAGGAAACATTTACAGATTTTATTCTAATTAAAGTTAATATACGTCAGACCCAGTTAAGAAAAACATTGTTTTGCAAGTCACGTGGCGGTTGCGATTGCTTTTGGGGTTGCAAACAAACCTAATTAAACTTCTGTGTAAAATTTATAATTTATCCATGGCACTGCAGGCACTGCAGACGGCCGCTCACTGTATCCATAATTTCTTACTTTTTATGGGTAAAAGTATAAACTAAATTTCTATAAAATGAAAACCAAAATCCCACTCGAGTTCGAGCCCCATTCGAGGAAGTGAAATATTTATTTACCTTTATATTTCAATTTCTTGGCTCTGGTGTCGAGGCAAAGCGCGGCGTCGAGTTCTGCCACTCAACACGCAATATCTCCAGAATTCGGCAGAAAGTGGGGAACGGAGTGCCTTTCCACTAGGTTCCCTCTGCCTACCCTGCTGTGTGCGGGATACAGCGTGAAGCTGATTTTTTTTTTGAAAACCAAAAGATTTCCTGCATCGGCAAAAATTTTTGACCTAAGATGAAGTAAAAAAACCTTGAAATTTTCTTGTGCACTTTTTTTTACCAAAAAAGACAACATGATATGTTTTTCCGCGTTGTATTCCATTTTCCTCGTCACAAGCAACTTGTCTTAAGTAGACAATCAACAAGTAATAAAACTCTCCGTTTTTCACTCAATTATCGAGATATTCCAAATTCGGTGGCAGAATTCAACGTGGCATTTTGTCTTTGTGTTGTATGTTTAAAAATGTCGATTCAAAGTCGTAGAATCATTTACAGTGAAATAATATCTATAGCTACATAGTTAAAATACAAATGAATCACCAAAATTTCAATGAAATATGGAATATTTTTTATTTTAATATTTATTAGGTTAAATATTATACTTTTCTTTCAATAAAAAAATAATGAATAAGTAATTATATATTTTTTCATAAGAAACCGAAAATTTTCAGAACTCCAAATAGGTATTCCCGTATTAGTTTGCGGGTCACGTGGTGGTATCGATTGTGGGGGGTAGCAGGGTGCAATCATCGCTCTTGTCCCGCCAATAAGTGCACAATTCATTCGTTAGTAAAATCTATACTATGGTCTACATAATAATAGGTTCTCTTTTATTTCCTGTTGATACGTATTTGGATATATATATCAACACACGCGCCAGCGTGTCGAGCCAAGTTAAAAAGCTAGAAATGCGTAATGTGTATTTTATATAAACTATTTTTAGCTACTTTTGAGTACTAATAGGCCGTCGTCGTGGCGTAGTGGCACAAGGTGTGACTGTAACGCGACGGTTGTGGATTCGATCCCCACTCGAGGAAGTGAAATATTTATTTACGTTTATATTTACATTTCTTCGCTCTGGTGTCGAGGCAAAGCGCGGCGCTGAGTTCTGCCACTCAACACGCAATGCCTCCAGAATTCGGCAGAAAGTGGGGAACGGAGTGTTTTAACACCAGGTTCCCTCTGCCTACCCTACTGTGTGCGGGATACAGCGTGAAGCTGATTAAGCCAGTACAAGATGGAAGTATACTAACATACAAATATTATTAAGCCTGTACGCAAAAAAAAGTACAATGAAGTTAGCAACACGTATTTTATTCCAATGGCTGCCACATACATACCTTATGTGTACTTTTTTATGCCATTCTCATCATGATATATTGTCACGTAATTAATGAAGTCGCTTTTGTGGGAAAGTAAAAAAAAAAAAAAATTATATTATATTGCTTTACGAAAATTGTGAAAAATTTCTATGATTTCCGTCGAATTGGCTCCATGATTGTTTAGCGTTGTTTCTTTGGTATCCTTGAAACTTGTCAGGGGTGCGTCAGGATCGCCTTCACAGTGATCAATCAATGTTCCAAAGTCTTTTGCTAAATTTGATAAGGAACCCCAAAATATACTGGATAACAATAGTTACTTAAATTACGAGGTTTTGTTTATTTTCTTGGCGTATAGACTTTTATTGGGCAGCTTCCGTCTCCTTAATAATTGGTTGTAAGGTCAGAATAACATAAAATAAATTATTTATTAGCGTTATTACTAGTAGATTGTTTACTTTCCTTCTAAATTATTAGACGAGTATTAGAGTACTCTATATTAAAAAAGACATGTCTTATATCTTTTTTACAAATAAAAACGATGTTTGTATGTAAAGTATGTAAAAAGCATGTATAGTATTTTATATTCATTTAAGACACTGTACTTTTCTTTTTATTAATTTTTCAGAAGGCCCTCTTAGGCGCAGTCGCACAAGTGTGGACCGTAAACGCGATAGATCGTGGGTTCGATTTCCACTCGAGGAAATGACCTTTTTAATATTTATATTTCTCCACTCTGGCGGGCGGGCGTCCAAGGGCGGGTTGTTGAGTTCTGCCACTAACTTAAGCGGAGTGTCTTAACACTAGGTTTCCTGTTACATGCGGGATAAAGTGAAAGTGAAACTGAAAAAAAAAAACTAAACTGTAAACTCAGATATATCCCAATTATTTTATAACAAACAATAAGGAACAAACCAACATAACGACTGCTTACAATAGTAAACAATTAACAAGGTGGTTTAAGTATACGAATTATCTCGATTAATTATACAAACTCCTCACAAAACCCAACACAGCCTGTCAGCGATATATATCAAATATTCAAGCAGGTTCGCTCGGGGGAGCGGTAATTTAAATAAATATTATTTCAGCACATATCTTATGCATGAGCTTGCAACCCCTAGGATCGGGGTGGTCCCTATAAACTTTTTTATGTACTGCGTTAAAGTATATATTGGAGGAGAGTTTTTTTTTATTGTAATATTTTTTTTTTCAGTGGATTTTAGATTATGTTAATTTTGAATATTTTTGAAGATTATATGAGATATATTTAAAATAACTATTATGTGAAGTATTTAGAATAAAAAAAAATCTATATTAATAATTCTCATAAGCGAACTACGTTATGATATTGTCAAATTTTCAGGCAGAACAGGCAGAGGGAATCTAGTGTTATAACACTGTTTTCCATTTTGCACCGAATTCTGGAGGAATTGCGTAGCTAGAGCGACGAAATAAAATAATAAATATTCCATTCCCTTATTGGGAATCGAACTAACAACCGCGTTTACCGCTACACGTTTATGTCCCTATGAACCTTAAAAAATACTTACATTTCAAAATAATAATTTTAATTTAATTTTGCAAATAAGACAGTAGTCTCTATATATTATTACAGTCTACCTCCAAAGTAATTTCCCGAGCCGTAGTTCAAATATAGGCTGTATCACGTAGAGAGCATTAGTTCGGCACTGGCAACTCTAATGGCACGGGTTGTACGTGTTCGTATGTATCGTATAATTAAATCAAACCATTTGTAGATATAATATATTAGGTGAAAATTTATTAAAGCTTAATTGTTTAAAATATTTATTTTTATATATATTTTGATTTATGTATAAAAATGTTTTTTTAAATTTATAATTTACTTATTTACTTTCTAATTTACTTATTTTATTTACTTATAATGCAATATGAATATGTATTTTTTAAATTAATTTTAATGTAGCAGGATTTGAAGCGCTTTCAGCAATAAATATGATCTTATCGAGCTTTACCTCGACACCAAAGCAAAGAATTGAAAATACTAATTACATTTTCTCGAGTGGACACCGAACCCACTCCCTGTGGCGTTTACATTCTCACCTTAATAATAATTGCTTCTTAAATGTATTTTAAATTTAAAGTCTTTTGACAAACACTACCAATACATATCTTCTAAACATTCAATTCGTATGAACAAAAGGTATACCTACTCTATACATTTTAGCTTAGCACAAATTCGACAAAGTAAATAACAGCCAAGAAGATGGAAAAGATACTTGGATCATGGACGCTGCAAGTGCTGCTTCTCACGCTGTTCCAAGACGATATATTCAATTTATGGGTTTTTTAACAGCGTTCAACGTTCGCCGCGCAGGTGTCGATAATAGTCTGCTTTTCCTTCCATTTTGTTGTAGAAATTAACTTTTATTGACAAAGTAAAATAAAAGTCGTATAGATATGTATACGTTTCAATATACGAGTAAAATATTATTGTTTTCTTTGACAAGTTTTTTTTTCTTTATACTCCAGTACTCCCAGATGATGGTAGGAAAATATAAGTATAATTGCTTTTTTAAATGGAATTCTTCTGTGTAATAATTATATAAATATATAATATAGCTTTTTTGAATAATAAATATTTCCTATTATAATTATTCGCTCTGCTTTTTTTATTTTACTAATAACTTGATTAAATGATTATCCAATTAATTTAAAAAAATTTTTTTTTTTTGTAAAACATGAAACAACTCTGTTTCAATTTCAATTTGCGAGGGTTAAAAGCAAGAGATACTTCTCGCGTTTCCGATTTGGTCGATTTATGAGGTTTTTAACAGCAACACCGCCCGCCGCAGGTGTCGGTAATGGTTGCTAGAGTTTATTTTTTATGTTATAACATTTAAATTTTTAGTTAAAAATCGTTGTCCAAAAACTTATAAGATGAAATTGAGGTAAGGTGTGAAATTGAATCCTAGCATTTTTTATTATAACGATAACTAAATTGAAAATTTTTCGGTAGTAAATAAAAATACATTTTTTCTATTTTATCCAATATCGGAATATGCGGTGGGTCAGGGACTCAGTAAATGGGTTAGATTTTAAATTTGGAGAAGAATCTTTTTCATTTCACTGCTGGAGCAAAAAAACCGTAGTGTTTATGTATATTACGCATACAATATCTTGAAATGGAAAGCGAAGACAGAGTGTTTTGACATAAGGTTGTCTGTGCTTCCTCTGCTATATACCTGCAGGATATACCGTAAACCAAAATAATTATAAAATGAGAAAATCATATTTCAAAAGATATACAAAATTTTAGAATTAATTGAATTTTCATCAGTTCATTTCCCATTTTCGGATTTTCTTATTTAAGTATGAAGACTAACAAAATTACAGATAGAATAGAAAACAAAAAATATAAAAAAAATCAGATCTCGTAAATCATGAGCGAGGACAGTGCCCACTAATTACTCAACGCGTCTCCCATAAATTATCCTTTACACTTCAGCCGGCCAATGTTTAATTAAAAATGACTGATTTATTCCTCTAGTTCCAAACGTAACGTGCTCTCATTCTAATCAAAACTTTTCTAAATTTATACGAATACTAAAAGGAGTTAAATATTATGAAAATGTTGTAATTAATATATACGTCGAAATTCGTTCTAAGAATTTCCTACAGTCAGTTAAAATCACAATACAGTATAAAATTTAGACAGTAAGATTTTAAAAAAATATATATGTTTTATTATTAAAAAATAAAGATTAATAGCGGTTTATAACCCATAAAAATACAGAGAGATTTTCGTTCTCTGTTGGTATTTTATCGTCTTTACAATGGGAAATGCTCTCCATCCTCGTTTGCCCCTTTTGCAATTCAAAAAGATAATAATTCAAATTCAATTAAACAATTCAATTAAACATAAAATTCTTCAAATATCGTCTCTTCTATTTTCTTCGATAATAGCACAAATATTATTTCAAAAATTTCTCGAATACATGAATTAATGAATTTACATACATTTATTAAATATTTTGATACAAACATGTGTGTACCGACGAGTATTCATATAATTTAAATACAAACAGCCAAAATGAATGTTGCAAATTTTTATTTGATATACAAGCAATAACTGGGGCTTATATTTCATATTGTATTGCAAAGGAATCCAGATAGAATCAATTTCCCGTTGCTTGTTACTTTTCATGTTTCGAATATTTTCAAATATTTTACTGAAATTTGTGCAATATTTTAAATTGGTTATTATTTCATTGAATTGTATTAATATTATACTGTTCGTTCAACGTTTCATTGTTTTAAAATGTTAAATTTACCAATCCAATATTTGAAATATTTTATTTTATTTACTCAAAAAAATAGTACTGATTGGTTGCAAAATCTTCATTGCTATGATTTACATTTTTCATTCAAAATAATAAACTTTTTTAATTGATAAATTGATTTTTTTCAACAGAAGCAAGAAATGTACATATTTTCCGTTTCTCCTGCTATAACTGAAAGGAAAAAAACATATAAAGATGTTTTTTAGAACTATTATAAATATAAAAATGGGGCGACTCTAGTGTAATGCGATAACTTCCCACTTCATCAGTTACGTAATATTTGTAGATTCGATCCCCTCTCGGGAAGTAAATTGCTAAAAGAAATAAAATTTATATCATAAATAAAAACAAATAAATTTAGCAAAAGTAATAAAGAACTACTAGAGAAACGTAAACCAGTGAACAGGTACGATTTTCAACAAGACTGATGGTGGATTCGCTTCACTTCTTCTAATACCATAAGTACAATTTCACGAAATTACCCCCCTGTTTACAGCGCAATAAAGTCTCAAAGAGATAAGTTAAAACAATACTATACCTGCATTTTCATCTTTTGTTGAAATTGCATTAAAACTTTCAGCTCCCTAAAACAAAACGTAAAAAAAGATAATTTTTCTCTCGAGTTTTTATTCGCCACATAAAATCAACTTTGAAACGTGGTTGAAGTTTGTTATAAATCTACAAGCTATTAAAAAGTATTTTCATGTTTATGTAAATTTTATTATATGCCTTATAGTACCGTGGTTGTAATTTGTAAAGATAATTGGGTTTGTGGGTTTGAATCTCTGTCGTTATTATAGGATATTTGTACTTTATATATTTATTTTTCCTGTTTTCCTTGTGTGCAGGGTAAAGCGTGAAGCTTAAAAATAATATTATAATCTCGATAGTTACCCCAATAGATAAATAGTAATTGTTTTCCATAATTATAAATATTAGGGGCTGGATTTTTTGATATAACTAGGTATATAATATACTAGGATTTCTAATACATAATCAACAGCATAATAAAATAATTTTTCACAATTTATTAAATTTTATTATTAAATCTTTGGTAAACATAAACACTAAGCAATTTTTTGACAATTTAAGAAACAATATAAATAAAGCTTATAATTTAAATAAAAGTATTTACAAAATAAAAAATAATATCATACAAAACCTAAGGTAAAATATTTTGTATTAAAAACATTAAAATTATATTATTATTTGAAAACAAATTATAAATAATTAATACAATAAAATCTATTTACTCGGAAGTTTCGTTTTTCGACTCGTATAATTTATTATTCGAAATTCGATGGCATTTGGAGATGACAAAAAATTGTACTTATTTACTTTAATCTGTATTATAGTTTTTATTTTCATATACATATATTTCACGCTGTATCCCGCACACAGCAGGAAGGCATTGCGTGTTGAATGGCGGAAATTCAACGCCGCTTTCGCCTCGACATTAGTGCGAAGAAATGAAAATATAAATGTAAATAAACATTTTTATTTCCTCGAGTGGAATCGACCCCACAACCGTCGCGTTACAGTCACACCCTTGTGCCGCTGCGCCACGACGGCTGGTGACGAACGGTATTATAGTTAAAATTATAGGTAATTTCTTTTTCCAGAGCCCGCTAGTGTACTTAATCTGTAAAGGTTTACTTACTTTATTTTGATATCTTCAAAGTAAATAGTAATAAAATCTTTATTTATTTATATTAAATAAAGATTATTTTTTATAAACTATAATAAACAAAAATATTATTATAAAAGAAAATATTATAAGTAAACAACATTATGATAAAGACTCGTACAAAGGCCAAAGCTTTTATCCCGAATCAAAGTTCCCACATTTCTTTGAAAGATTATGTTATCTTATAAATATTAATACTAGGGATCTACTACTTCTAGTCTTAACACTCTATGTATTTAGAATAATGAATAGTGTTATGTGAAAATGAATTAAGATACTTTTTTTAGACATCACAAAAATTTACGTAACAGGACTTGAACTCTCTCTCTCCTCTTGGTAACCAGCCTTATGGCTTTAGGGGTCACAAGGTTCGGTCGGTTTTCAAGAGACTAAAATTCCGCTACGTTCAAATTTTTCTCCATCTTCCAAAAAAGTATTTCTCTTTCCTAAGCGTTTCCACGCTTACGCTTATAATATTTTAAAAATTAATCGAATAAAAATATATAAATTGTACATAATATATCTAATATTATTTGCATAACACCATCCAATTTTCTAACAATCCTTCACGTTTACCGACAATGGTCCCCTCGAGACAACTTTCAATAACTTGTACTGTATTACTAAAACTAAAGTACTTACTAATATATGAAATCGGAATTTCTAGGTATATAGACTACTCATTTGGTTAATATTAGAAGTTTGTATTTAAGTTGTATTATTTGATTTCATTACCAATTTAGATATTAATATATTATATTAATATATTATAACACCAAGAGGCACAAAGTGTGACTGAAAAAGGTAGTAGGTTCGATTTCCACTCGAGGTAATGAAATATTTAATATATTCACAATTTCGCTCTGGTTTCACTTCCAGAATTGGAAACAAAAATAATTAAAATGGGAATGTTAATAATATTATGCTTATTTAAAAGCCTATAATTTTATATATGAATCATTTTAAGGTTATATAAATTTACTACGTGAGATAGTAGTGGGTTGTATTCTAATCGAGGGGATATTTGAATTTATAAAATTAAATTATAACTCAGTTAGTTAGATGTGGAGGTAAGAATTTAAAATGATTTCTATTCCGTTTACATATTATGTTGACATTTTACAACGACTACTTAATAAATAAACTACATTCTATACAACTAAAAGTAAGCCATTCAACACTTTAATAACTACACTAGAATACTGTTATTCAATTACGGTCCTATTCAAATGTCATAGTACAAAAAAACAAATGTATTTATTTCAATACACACGTTATCTATACAATATATAAATAAGCACAGTACGGCCAACTAGTCGTGGCTACTGTGAAATTAGATTTTTTGATCTGTTGCGCATTGTTTATTCTAAAAAAAATAATTAAAAATAAGAAAACAATTTCAAAATCAAATCTACGCCATCTACAGCTAACTTCATAGTGGCCACAACTCGTCAACCGCACCGTACCTGTATACAGCATGTTATATTAATTATTTTTTATACGGCGGAATGTTTTCCGGTAATGATTCCGGTTGTTTTGTTATACTCGTATTCTTTGTGGCCGTTGCGACGCGACGCCGTTGTGTTTTGATTGTTCTTTAATAGGCCTTTTTTATCTCTGAAATTATTTATATTAAAATATATGGGTGTGTGTGTGTGTAGTAAGTTCAATTTGTTTTGGCGTTTTTATATTTAAATTAGTAACTGATATATGTAGAATAAATTTTGCTATATTGCACAGAGTATAGTAAAAAATGAGTTCGTATATTTCAAATAATAATTTGGATAATATTACAAAAATATATTCCTTTACAGATTAATAGTGAAGAAAATAACGACAATTTCAAAGTCAAATGAGAAAAATATTAATTCAATGGATTTAAACTAACCTTGAATTAATGCTAGCCTCTCGTTTACTCCTCTTCTTGTAACAACAACTAGCTATAACCCCTTGTCTCCTCCAAACTAATAGTAATACGTCCAAAAGTATCAAACAAAGGAAAACAGCTAGTATCGCTATAATTATTATTTCTCCAGATGATAGTGACAGTTCTTCTTGTGCTTAGTTAAAAAAAATAAAGATTAAAAATAAAAATTAATAGGTACAAGTTAAATATAGTATTTAGATTGAAAAATAACAAAATACAAAAAAAAAGGCCATTAAAGCTTTCACAATGCGACATATAGCCTTCCTTATTAAATCCTTCCCTTCGTGTGAGATTCGAAACTGTAACCACCATGTAAAATAATCATCTACTACGCGATGTCGTTTTAAATAAACATTTATATCAATTAAATAAAAAAATAATAATTGTGTTCATTTAGATTGAAATAGATTTTATAAAATATTTAAATTTAAATAAATACTATTTGTTTTTATAATATATTTTACCTGCAGTTGTAATAATAATATGCGCAGCGCTAGAATTTCCTAACGAATTGTGGGCGACGAGTTCAAAATAATACGTAGTGTTGGACTCTATTTTATTTAAATAAAATTCTTCGCTCTTTTCTAGAGTTTGCTTTTCACATTTAGCATCCTCTATTAATCCGTTATTCATCTGAAATAATTTGATATTTTTTCAAAATAACCAGTTTTTTCTTAAATTCTTTTTTCTTCTATACTTATTATAAATAATTAAAAACAAATTAATAAGTAACTTTGTCTTTTTTATAAACAGAGTGCTTAACACTTGGTTCCCTCTGCCTACCCTGCTGTGTGCGGGATACAGCGTGAAACTAATTCAGATTTTATCTATACATTTAATTTATACTTACTGGACAATATCGCACTGAGTAAAAATCAATTTCTTCATTAGCAAGAGTCTTCCATTTTAATATATTGGATGTTTCCACTAGTTCTTGTATGTTATCTTCGAACACTGGTTCGTCGGGTGTCGATCTAGAATCAATTCTGAATAGAACGTGCATATTATAGCTAACTACTACAGATTATTTATTATTCTATTCTAAATCATATCATTTAGAAATGAAACTCCCACTCGATCTCCTCCCCCACAATTATTTTATTTCTAAAAAAGAAGCTCGATTGTTTTATTATTTACTAAAAAAATACTTAAATATATCGTATATTTACTTTTAATGATAAACAACATACATATATAAAATAATTTAGAAAAAGAAAGAAAATTTTGACGTAGCGGAATGAGAAACCGCGCCTCTCAGAAATTCCGCTATCCAGAAATAAATACCGCAACTTTGAAATTTTTATAAATTTTCTTAAATAAATAATTTTCTTCCTGAGTATGGAATAACACTCTAAAAATGTAAAAAAAATACATACATTCGACAAAATACTGTTACCAGAATCAATAATAAACATTTACCAAATTGAATTTCAGCTTTATTTGACGTTGAAACCCAATTAACTTTGATATAGCAACTCGGATACACGGAAACAATATGAGTTGCAACTATGTTGTGAAGGTCTAATTTAGCTCTACGTTATGTTCGATACTAACGATTTTGTTGTTAGATAAATAACATGTATATTTAATTTCGTTATAGAATAATATTTTTTTTATATTTGTAGTTCCGTCCTGCTAAAAGATTTATGAAGGAAAAGTGAGCGGTGAGAGAGGTAGGGACAGACCCCGGCTGGCCCTTGAAAGCACAATCAAATTAAAGATACTGCAGGAAGGTTACGTAAAAAGCATAAGGACCCGCCGGAGAGCATGTATGAAGAGGTTGATGGCAGTGGACGAGGCGAAAGAGGTATGTAGAGACTACTCCGCTACGAACACAGCTTGAAGAAGATTAGATTATAATATTTATATAGAAACGGATTGATGCTAATATATTATTTTTTTATTCGATTTATTAAAAGTGAAAGAAAAACTGGGCACTAACAATGTAGAATTTTTGCGAGCACGCTGGAAAAAATCTGTTCTTGACGTTTTAACGGAACTATTCATTATTAACGTAAACGACACACAGAAGTTAGTGAAAATTATGAGGACGTTTAAATATAATAAAGTAAAAGCCCGTCATAGCGCGGGGGCACAAGCGTGCGACTGTAAACGTGGTTGTAAGTTCGATTCCCACTTGAAGATATCAAATATTTAATATTTTCTTTTGTTTGATCGCCACGCAACGCCTCCAGAGTTTGATAGTATTTCTGGAGGCCTTGCTTTCTTAATAGAACCGAGTGACTTAACACTAGGTTTTCAGGTTCCCTGTACCTACTCTATTATGTATGTGCGGAACACAGCGTGAACCTAAAAAAAATTGTTCATAAATTTGTTATATCAAGTTTTATATCTAGATATCATTTAAAATAAATTCCCGAATCTTTCGTGAATTTACACGTAGGTACCTAAATGGGACGATCAAAGCAAACCCTCGGATTTTCGCTTCACGAACCTGAATAAGCTTTAAGGCTGTTAGCTCTAAAACGGTATTAGATATTCGCAGTATAGAAATTAAGCGCCCGTATTTTGGGTAAAATAAATTTGGAGTTTGTAAGTTTAGAAATCAATGAGTATTTTCAATGGTATCAATTAGTTGAATTGTTTATCCTTCTTTAAATCCTTCATCGTTTGAATGTTAGAGTGAAATGTAATAAAAAACGAAAATACTTTATATTTTTTGCTATACACAAATATTATATACTAGCGGACGCGCGCAGCTTCGCTTGCTTATTGCTTAGGGGTGAATTCGAATAAACTTTGAAACACGTGTTCAATAAAATATTTTTAAGAGTCTCAATTTCAAATTTTATAAAAATCAGTGGCGATTTAAAGATTTTTCTATATA
>JAKRZM010000869.1:47547-172256 GCA_036379175.1 Heliconius cydno galanthus
CTCAGTCAAAAATTCGTAAGTAATTTTATAGTAAAAATAAAATTTAAACGTAGCGTAGGCAATGAACAAACGCAACAGGCGATCAGGAAGTGAAATACAAAAATTCATAATTATTAATAGTTATTAATTATTCCTCTTTACAATTAAGTATTATTTTCAATTTATTTGTTTATACATCTAGTTCGTACTACGAATTTCGCAAGATAGTCAGTGGGAACCTAGTGTTACGATAGTCCGTTTCCCACTTTCCGCTCAATTTTCGAGGCATTGGGTGCTGAGTGGCAAAACTCAAACGCTTTTCGCCTTTGTACCAGAGCGAAGAAATGACAATAATAATAAATAATAATTAATTTCCGAATGGAAATAAATTGTGGGAATCGAACCCACAGCCAGCGTGTTACAGTCATACGCATGTGCCCATGCGCCATTACGTCCTTACAGTTTATACTTGCTATGATTATTTAAATATGATAACTTAAATAGCATAATTGTATTAATAATATTTATAACAAATTTCTATTTAGGAAGATCTTCCGTCAGTTATATCATTATTATATAGTTACAAACGGTTTGATCTTAATTAGACAACGAGGTGGAAATTTCCAAATCAGTGCAAATTTTCGCTGCCTTAGGTTTGCTTAAACAAACTCGCTTACCTATATAATATATTTTGAATTTACTGAGTGAGAGTGAATTTATTATAAAGAAAAGTATATATTTTTATACTTCTCTAAATTTAAATGCTACAATCGACCTTTCCAAGAATAAAGTCGGCCTTATCACAAAGACAGCATCCATTAAGCCAAATATCCAACCAAAGTAGTTTAACTCCACCACCATGACACCAATAACGTTTATAATTTTAGGAATTGGAATTGGTACCCCGACGCTTAACGAGCTCAACTAGCTGGTGACCGAACGCATCAAATACTTGTACAGTGTTGTATTACTCTTTTTAATGACACATATGTAATAGACTAGCGTTTCAAATGTTATACTGGAATATAGGAACCTTGTGAAGGAAGTAAAATCAAGGAAGTGAATGATTAGTATGTAGAAGTGAATATATCTTTGTGTATAGTCTTTTACACTCACAACAAATCTAATACTAAATATTCTTTTTTTTGTATATATAGAAATTAAAAGAATAAAATAATAATAATATTTAACATCAATATCCAACAAAGGAAGGACTTTGTAACTCCTAATATAACTTATTGTTAGTAGTTACAAGTAAATAAATATAAAGCGAGCATAAGAATAAGAGTGACGCGGCCTTGACTATTGATCCTCTTTGTCTATTTTACTTCAGTTTGCCTTTGATTGTAATATTTCTATAAGATGACAATATGGCAAGATTTTCTCATATAGGTACACCTAAAATTATATTTTGCCTCAGATTTCTTATATTATATTTCTTATAATATTTGTTTGTAGGAGCATTTGAACAGCGACACGTGTTTTCTATCCAGACTTATCTTGTTAGCCTCAATCTGTTTTTCATATAGCAAGTTATTTAGAGAGAAGATAGTGCCAAGACTCATCATTTTGCGCTTTCTGCCTAAATTCCAAACATTGGGCGTTGAAGAAATGAACTTAACCCAGACTAATAAAGTAATAATAAACTAATAACTTTACCAGATAAATTATTTCATTCTCCGATTGGAAATCAAGCCCACAGCTACATTATATGTATATTTATATATATACAATAGTAAATCCACTGTACCACGATGGTTTTAGTTTAGACTAAAAAATTAATAGTACTTTAAAATATTATTCAACAACATCTTATATTTGCATTTATGAGAACATGTCACGTATTTGTACGCAGAAGAATTCCAGAAAGAGCAATTTCACATGCACTCATTATGTTGAGTTATTTCGCTATTTTATTACATGTTCCGCAACAGAAATATTATGGCTTCATATCAGGAAATTCTAGTTAGCTATAATTTTAAAATATGAATAGTCCTTCATTTAAATAACTGGTGCACTTAAAGTTTTTTTTTTTATTGCTTGTAATTTCACTCATAATATGGTAATATAGGTATATAAAAGTTTTTTTTATGTTAATGACAAAGATAATGACTCATCTTATAACGATCTTAGATTAACGATCGTAGTTTTAAACTCGAGAACTAAAAAAGCACAAATAGTTTCCAGAAGAAAATAATTAATCTTGGGACTTCAAAAATAGTGAAAACACTGTGATAAAAGCAAACGTAATACAATATAATATAATAAATAAAACATATTTTGTAATTTAAAACATTACTATTACCTAACTAAATAGTGAACAAAAAAAAACTCACCTGACAAAAAAACCATCAGCAACAAACAAATAAAAAATCCTCTAAACTCCATCTTGGTACCAATACCAACATTAAAAACCGAAAATCAACGAAAAAGATAAAAAATTCCCGCTCAAAATAATTATGTCAAATTGTCAATACATATTTTAAAATTCGAACGTGCGTTCCGTACTGCTCTAATTGATTTGTTCGGTGATACGAGCGACTAGGCTTAATGCGTCTGACGTTACTGAACGTGTGCGATGACTGTTCGTGTTCGGGAAACGGCACGCATTGTAAACATCACTTTTATTTTTAGAGCCATTATAATAGTATACTTCTAAAGGAATGTCATATTTAATAGCGAAACGTTCAGCTTCATAGATAGTTAAAAGTTCAAATTCCATCTTGAAATAGACTAGAACTGGAACTAAGTCATAGTGTTAAAATAGATTTCTGGTTTTTTGTAATTGCTTCTGATGTCCTAGCTAGTTATTTTATTGGTTTAAAATAGAAAAAGTTGTTTGAACTTAGTATCCACTAATGCAATATTATGATTGTAAAACTTTTTACAATCGGTTTTTACAATTTACGGTTACGGTTGGGGTTCTAATCCCAATAGTATTTATTCCCCTAGTCTATGTATACAAAGAGCCAGAATATTGTGCCACAGCCAAATAGGTAGGTCTAATTTCTCAACAACTCTAACAAGGGAAGTAGAGGGAACCTGGTGTTATGACACTCCATTCCCCATATTTCGCCAAATTCTCGAGTTATTGTAGTTTTTTGAGTAAATATTTCACTTCCTCGTGTGAGGATCGAACTCACGAACAGTAATGTATACAATCACACAAACTGTGCCGCTACGCCACGAATAGCTTCAAACATGTGATAATAGTTGATAAATCAAAAACAAAAACAACAAATAATATGGCAGTATAATATAGAGCAGGCTAATGCCTACTTTTCATTCTGAAAAAATATACGGTTTCCGTCACCTAATTGGATTTTGCTTGAAGTATGAAAAAAAAACTTTTCATTTATAATTATTGATATTTATAATTTATACATTCCATGGAGTAGGGAAACAGTGTTAAGATTCTCTATGCTTTATAATAATTTAGCAATAAAAGTATCTACACGTACCTACCTACCAAAACTGTTTTTTTTGCTATGCGGAGTATTCCACAAACAGGGTAGGTCTTTCGGTTAGACAAATTAACACACACGCAGGCCGGAGAACTACTAATGTTAAGTTACTCTGTTTCCATTTATTTTCTACATTAGGCTCATTTAGACAGACAGACCAGACCGCGGCGTTAACTTCCGCTACTTCATAAAGGATGAGCTGGCGGAAGTCAACTGAATAAAAATAATCACTCACTACACTGGAAATTGATCCCACAAACGACAAGTTTACAGTCAGTTCTCCCACTGCGACACGACGGCCTCAAAATTGTTTTTGTTTTGCTAAAGAGATCCTATTCTACATCTTTCCTGAATCTTTTCAAAGCAACACAACCAAAATGGTGGCAATTAAGAAGCTCTGTTCTTTACTCATCACTTAAATTAATAGCATATTTTACTAAAAAGAATAACATTAAGAATGGCGAAGCATTTTGCGGAAGGGTGGAAAATATGCTACGTTGCTTAATCATTTGTTTGAATTAAGAGTCTACATTAATCACTTCCTGTTTATCTTCTAACCTTTTCTTATTTTCATTTAAAACTTAATACTGTACTTTTTCAAAGTGTTATGTTTATAATATAATAAGTATAAAATATTATAGGTGATTATTTAGAATGTTGACATTTTTAACTAACTTGTAAGTAATGGTTGTTGATTTTATTTATTTTTTTGGAAATGTTGATGATATCTTGAATATGTTTATTTTAAACGCTAAGCTCAAAAATAAAAAAGTAATATATACAAAGTAAAAACGTAATTACGTACTATCTACATATATTGTGCTTAGCTTATTTATTATTATTTCCAATATTAATCAATCGACAGCAAAAGTCTTAGAAATCCTCCAACCAACTAAGGGCGCACGTTCGAATCCAGTTTAAATTTTTATCTTTCTTAATATGAGAATTTCACAATTGTAGTCTCTACATTATATAAACCATTACAAATTATTATTATTTAATTATTAAGCTTTATTTCTATAATTATTAAAATTTTAAACTCGCAAAATTATTACTACAATTTGGTACGTATGCAGGCTTTCACATTAAGCATCCATTAGTATTGAAAGCACTGAGTGGCACTAACCGCCAGATATGCAGAATATTTTTTGAAAATTTCGTGTTTATTCATAATATTTACATAGATCGTTTATTTAATATTAAACAAATATAAATATTTTAATACTGGTTTTTGAAAAATTCGATGATATGTTTTAGTTTTTTTAAGTGCTTGTTTGTTTTTTGTTTAATAAATCAGCTTCACGCTGTATCCCGCACAAAACAGTGTAGGCAGAGAGAACCTAGTGTTCAGATACTCTGTTCCCCATTATCTGCCGAATTCTGGAGGCATTGCGTGTTGAGTGGCAGAATTCAACGCCCCACTTTGCTTCGACACCAAAGTCAAGAAATGGAAATATAAACGTAAATACTCGTGAATATTTTACTTCCTCGAGTGGGGATTGAATCCACAACCGTCGAGTTACAGGCACACGTTTGTGCCGCCTGACTGCCTACCCCGCTGTGTGCGGGATACAGCGTGAAGGTGATTTTTTTTTAGAATATAATATAATGTTTCCTCTTTCCTTACATGCAAAATTAATAGACAAAAGGACTACTGTGTGACTTACCGCAATCTTTTTTCTGCTTGTCCTAATATCCTACCTAAAGAAATAATCTCTTAGTATTTTTCTATCAGTATTATCAACATTCGTATAATATTATTTGCTCAGAAATACATGAAATATTTTGTAATCGCTTTTAATTAAGTGTAACGCAAATGAAACTCGTAAAGGGATATGAATTCTTCCGCAAATTGCTGTACGGAATGGGGTTACGTATTTATTGTTGGTATAAAAATTAATCCCTCTTAGTGTATTAGTTAGCACAATGAACGACAAAGGCGTGCACATGTTAGAAGGATAAGTAAGAAATTCGATTTCTTTTATTATTTACTGTAAATGTAAGTAAAAAAATTAAATATTTCATTTCCCCGAATGGGAATAGAACGTATAACTGTCGTATTTACAGTTACACGCAACGTTAATAAACGCGCGTTAATAAACACAAAAATATCACGTTTTTTTATTTGGATAAATTTCATTACTGTAATACCACAATAATTAAGTTTTCTCTACAGTAGCCAGTAATATAGCACTACGAATACACTCATTTATTTATATTCATGTAATATATATTTTTTATTTTACATAAATACAATTATGAATGCAGTGTTTCGATTGAATCACTTGTATTCATATAAAGGAATAGTATTAATATAGCGTTTCTTTTTTCTTTTTTGCATATAGCAGCATAGTAAGAGGAAACCTACCACTAACCACATTCCACCGAATGTTCGAAGCAAGCGCTTTTTACCTTAGCACCAGAGCGAAGAAATGAAAATATTAATAAATATGAATTAATTCAAGATTAAATATTAATTCGGAATCAAACTCACAACCGTCGCCTTACAGACCCTGGCGCCTATTCCACGACTCTCTCTCATACCAACTTGTAGTACTCTATTAATAAAAGCGTTAAAAGCCAAAAAAGTTTAATCTGCTTAAGCCCAATTGCGCCAACATTGCAAATGGAATGGAAAAACAGATAATATGGGGCAAGCCTTCAGGCAGGAAAACAATTTGCCCTCCGAGGGTTCACCACGTTCAACCCTCTATGTAATTGTGGGTAAACGCCGTAAGCGTCTAACGTTTCGGCAAATACTGGTACTGTACTATTTTATGTTTACCTGTCTGGGATTTTACTTGTACAATGTGTACCTTTTCAAGTTTGTACTCGTATGTGTTAATTGGATATCTTGAGTTGTGGATATCAGTTTGTTTTCTTTTGGAATTGAATGCTTATCTTATTTTTTTGTATTTAATATGAAATTTGATATTATTAATATTTAGTTATTTGTAAGTTTTTCGACAAAAATAATAAAAGATAATTCATTATTACAAATAAATTAGTATTNAATCCCTCTTAGTGTATTAGTTAACACAATGAACCATAAAGGCGTGCACATGTTAGGTATATAAGTAGTAAATTCGATTTCTTTTATTATTTACTTTAGATGTAAGTAAAAAAAAATAAATATTTAATTTCCCCGAATGGGAATAGAACCTAATACTGTCACATTTACAGTTACACGCTAATGCCTCTGCAAAACCACGAATCATCATAAATAATAAACACAAAAATATCACGTTTCTTTTTGGATAATTTTCATTACTGTAATACCACAATAATTAAGTTTTCTCTACAGTAGCCAGTAATATAGCACTACGACTACGCTCATTTATTTATATTAATGCAATATTTATTTTTTTATTTTACATAAATACAATTATGAATGAAGCGTTTCGATTGAATTACTTGTATTCATATAAAGGAGTAGTATTAATATAGTGTTTATTTTTTCAGTTTCTCGCTGTATTCTACATATAGTAGCATAGTAAGAGGGAACTTAGTGTTAAAAGGCTCCGTTCCTCACTTTCCACCGAATATTCGAAGCAAGCGCTTTTTACATTGACACCAGAATGAAGAAATGAAAATATTTATTCAAGATTAAATATTAATTCGGAATCAAACCCACAATCGTCGCCGAACAGACCCTGGCGCCTATGCCACGACTCCCTCTCTTATCAACTTGTAGTACTCTATTAATAAAAGCGTTAAAAGCGAAAAAAGTTTAATCTGCTTAAGCCCAATTGCGCCAACATTGCAAATGGAATGGAAAAACAGATAATATGGGGCAAGCCTTCAGGCAGGAAAACAATTTGCCCTCCGAGGGTTCACCACGTTCAACCCTCTATGTAATTGTGGGTAAACGCCGTAAGCGTCTAACGTTTCGGCAAATACTGGTACTGTACTATTTTATGTTTACCTGTCTGGGATTTTACTTGTACAATGTGTACCTTTTCAAGTTTGTACTCGTATGTGTTAATTGGATATCTTGAGTTGTGGATATCAGTTTGTTTTCTTTTGGAATTGAATGCTTATCTTATTTTTTTGTATTTAATATGAAATTTGATATTATTAATATTTAGTTATTTGTAAGTTTTTCGACAAAAATAATAAAAGATAATTCATTATTACAAATAAATTAGTATTAAAATATTTATGTGGTATTATGAAATTTATTAGAAATAGCTATATGGATTTCTAATTGACCTTTTGGGAACAAATAACACTTTTTTTATTTATTTTAAGTATTATTAATATAGCTAAAAATCGATATAAAATAAAATCGATGATGGAGAACTAGAAAGGGATAATGTCTTCAAGTCATCTGAAACAAGTGGAAGTCGGAGTGTCCTGGCACTGGGTTATCTTTGTCTATCTACTTCACTGAAGACTATCTAAACCAAAATTTTGGGTAGAAATAAAACCTACACCCATCATTATCAGTTTGGCACGTCCCAATCGCTCCACCTTACTTATCATTTAAGAACTACGAATATAGCAATTGGCACCATCTGTTCAGCGGTTAAACGTGGACATTATGAAACATAGCCCTCCGGACCTCCTAACTTTATTATTAAACTTGTAAGGGATCGTTTATCGTCTAGTTGCAGACCTTGAATCGGTTTTAGGGAAATTCATGGTTTTGCCTTGTTTAGTTATAAAATAGCTTTCAGTTATTGGAACAAGTAAAAATTTAATTTATGTCGGTATCTATTTATTAAAATTTAAATATATGATATGTTCGAGATATATTTTCATTGTTTTTTTCTAGCTTCACGCTGTACCTCGTAATATAGCAAAATGTAAAATAGTAGGCAAATGATAGCTAGTGCCAAGACGGTCGGTTCACCACTTCAAGCGCAATTTGCGAGAGCCTGAATTATGGAACTCGACAATCTATAAAATTTTCACTTTCATTTTTTTTCCTTTATTTATACTATAAGATTTTACTTCGTGCCAAACCCTATAAGTTTTGTTTACACGGTGAATTTCATAAAAAAACGCAGCAAAAATGATAGGTACATAAATGCTTGATTTTTTTGTGATCTAAGAAATCGTAGACCTGAATATTTGATATTAATCTCAGTTTGATACCTCCACGAGATCTCAAGATAAAAAGATCTTGACAGACGGACAGATCGACCACAAAGTGATCTTATAAGGGTTCCGTTTATACCTTTTCAGGTACGGAACCCTAAATAAACGGCATGTCACTCAAGTTGCTTTTGAATAAAAAGTAATATATTCCATGTTAAGAAATATGTATTAAAAATAAAACAAAGGGAATAAACGATTTCGTTTGTTTTCGATGTCTAATGGTACATTCATCGCTAATCGGATTTGTTTTGCGGGAGTATTGGTTATATTCCATTTACTATAATGTTTTAGTTCAGTATAAAAGGATTTTGAAAAGCTTGTTCATTCATATTAATTCAATCAATCAAAGAAATTAAAATTACAGGGACAAATATCACTTTATGTTAATTTAAAAATTAATTGGAAAGGAAGCCGTCGTAGTGCAGTGGTTCGAGCGTGTGACTATCAGCGCAACGGTTGTGTGTTCGCTCCTCACTCGAGGTAATGAATTATTACTTATTAATATTGAAAATAAGAGTTTTTCTGGTAACAAGAAAAAAGTGCGGCGTTGAGTTCGGCACTCAACGGAGTGTTTTGACACTAGGTTCCCTTTGACTGCCCGCCAGCGGCAAGCTGAAAAAAAATCCAAGTCTATTTGTGTTATTTCTCTTTATCTGTGTAGATGGTCAATATGAAAACATCCATTGCTTATTATATATTATTTAAATATAAACCTTATTTCTGGATTCGAACCATGACCTCATCCCCATGACCCATCACTTGAATATACGTTATACCTGTATGATAAAATTATTATAGCAGAAAATATATGAATTTGATATTTATAATATTAACTAAAATATAAATATATGTATAGTGCAAAAGGATAGTAGTAGTTTATATATATTTTAAGATGTGCAACTTAGACTACGCACAGGTGTTCCACTACATAAGTTTAAAGCTAGCGGGACAGTTGTCAACATTGTTCATCCTCCTTATCTGTGCAGCTGGTCCACTTGAAACTATAATATATAAAACTAACATGAAGTTAGTTTCACACACTACATAAAAAACGGTAATAATAAAAAAAGCTTATTTTATTTTTATAATAATTAAATTAAATGTATCATTAATATACCTATTTTTTTCCAGCTTTACGCTATATCCTGAATGTAGCAGGCGGAAGTCTGCCGCCGAATTCTGGAGGCACTCAACAAGTGGCGATACTCAACGACAACGGCTTCTCGAAATCAGAACGAAGAAATGAAAATAAATTTAAATATTTCATTTTTTCGAATGGGGATCGAACCCCCAACCTGTCGCAATTACAGTCATACATTTGTGCTCCTGCGCCACGCCTGGCCTCTTATTGACCTGCTGGACATCATCATATCAGGACATATCAATTAAATATATCAATATTTACACAAAAAATAAAAGAAAAACATAGATATTGAAGTAATAAATCAGTTATATATTTTTAAAGAGAACAGAAATGGCAAATGATTACTCTTTACGTCCTAAATAAACATTATGTTAAATCGAGCAACGATCATTAAATATCAAAATGGCTATTGTATTTCGTTTTAATTATACAAACGTATTCCCGGCAGTCATCACACAGTTCAAATACGAGGGGCATTCAAAAAGTAAGTTTCCCTAGTTTTAAAATGGTGTAAAAAACAATTTTTATGTTAAAAAACGCATATTTATTTATTATTTGAAACATAAACTATTTTTCTACATAGTCGCCTTCGACTTGGATACATTTTTCATATCTGTGTTGAACTTTAAGCAAACCTTCCTTAAAAAAAGTCGTGTCCTGTTTGCGGTAACCCAGTTTATCTTTCAAGATTGTAAAGATTCAAGAAGGAACGAAGTTCGGCTAATCTTAATATCAGAAGGAATCAATTCAAGAATATCATCAATAGTCTGTCATCTTGAATGATTTTTTCAACAGTTTCGATAGCTTCGTCCGTAGTGGCTGTTTTTGGCCGTCTTGAACGCTGATCATCGTACGCCATTGTCGCACGATTTGCACACTCATACAGTTCTCACCGTAAACTTGCATTAATTCACTGTGAATATCGTTGCCATTTAGTCCTTTAGCGGTAAAAAATGGAATAACTGCACGCAATTCAAAATTGGACACGTTTTCCAATGGTACCTCCATTGTTGTCAAGCTTAGACTACTAAAAAAACTATTTTTTGTCACCAATATCGGTGCTGGTCATACCAGCAGACCCAAAACTGAAATTATGTTCAGTGTGAGCCCGCTGGATGGTGCTCATTAAAAATACCAGACCAGCGAAACTTACTTTTTGAATGCCCCTCGTATATGTAAATATTAATATGCTTTTATAATATTTTTTTAGCGTCACGCTTATCCTGCACACAGCAGGTTAAGCAGGGGGACCTTAGTGTTAAGACACTCCGTTGCCCATTTTCCTCCGAATTCTGAACTCAACGCCCGCTTGGCCTTGACACCAGAGTGAGAAAAATGAAAATATTAGATATATAATTTCCTCGAATGGGAATCGAATCCACACCTGTCGGGGTTAAAGTCACACTTTGTACCACTAAGCCACGACTGGCACCACCTATTACCTTTAATTAATTTAACCTTTAATTAATTTAACTTTTTTGGCAGGAAAAAATAATTTACTATGGCCGGTATAGTTAGAGCAATAAAGTTGTGAGGCTGGTAATAACAGATTTAATTATAACTTTATGAGATCGACTAATTTTAATTCAGTAAGTTATTAATATAGTTAAAGAGTATTTTTATTTTATGTAGTATTAGTATTTTTATTTAACGTATGAAGCCGTCGTAGAGCAGAGGCACAAGCGTGCGAGTATAAACGCGACAGTTTCCCACTCGAGGGAATGAAATATTTTTATTTTCTCGCCATTCTTCCGCCATTGAATACGCAATCCCTCAAGAATTGGGCGAAAAGTGTGCATGGGAACGGAGTGTCTGTCACACTGGTATAAGCGAGATACAGCACAGAATGAGGTTGAAAAAAATAAATAAATCAAAAACTGATCTCCTACAGCTTATAAAATATTCAAAAGTCTTTGAATAAAGACAAGATGTTATTTCTTTTAAAAATAAATATACATATATCACATTATATTAACGACACTGGGGTTCCATACTTATAATAATTAAAAAAAAAACATAATGTTATTCATCGTCATAAATATGAATATAGCTATTGCATTCAATCAGGCGCGTACAAATAGTGCTACGACGACACTAGCAAATGTCAAGAAATTTAGAATATCACCTTAAATGTGTTATCAAATGTCAAATAACTAACGATCGCTACGTAAAATGCGCAAATATTTACATCATTTTAAAAAAACCCGCTTTATTAAAGAAAATATTTGTCTAAAAATAATATAATAGATTCACTTTAAACTTCAAAGTTTAGCTATAAATCAATAAAAAAGAATGGCAACACCAAGAGAAATGGAAAAGGACTAAGTACGTCGTGAACTTTCTCACGATTGCATTACTTATGTTCCAACTTGAAGGAGACCCTGTAGCCAAATGGACGATAAAACTTACGTATGAATAAGCTTTGCACTCAGAAATCTGAATTATATTTAATTAAACTTTAGTTTTCTTAGAGCTATATTAATTTGCTTGCTAAAGTAAGTTTGTTTGTAGAATATATTCTCTTATGTAAGGTCGGTTAAATGAAAATGAGTTTTTGTTTCTTGTAAATGTATTTATTGGTAGAAATAATTTTATTTATTAATAACCTTTTTTATTTTTTTAAATTTAAGAGAAGTTTTAAGACAAGAAACACTGTCTAGGATAATATACATAAAATTCCGTGAAATAAAAAAGAAATATAATTAAATATTATAATTAATATAATAAAAGCCTCATAATTATATCCTCATATAAAACTGTCTTCTAGCCAATAAATTCATTAAAAAAAACATGTTCTAAAATATTTTGTACATAAATAGGCTTTTCCTATAAATCCTCAAAAAAAAATCGACAAATTCTTCTTAAAAATGATTCGTTTTTATATGAAGACGTTATGAAATAGGTACCAGGAAATAAAATATTGACAAATAGAATTCTTCAAAATTCTCAGCGAAATTCAGTATTTTCGATCTCGGCTTCAACCTCGTTTACGGATTCGCGATATTTATTTGTACCTATTTTTCGAAAAATATTTCTTCTTTACTTTTTACATTTATACGTTTCAAATTATAGGATAGACATGTGAGTTTTACTTTAGATTTTATACTCAATTTACTTTGTTCTCGAATATTGTAATATACAATGGCACAAGGGTGTGACTGTAACGCGACGGTAGTCAGTTCGATCCCCACTCGAGGAAGTGAAATATTTATTTACGTTTATATTTCCATTTTCTCGCTCTGGTACCGAGGCCAACCGCCGCGTTGAGTTCTGCTACTCATTACGCAATGCCCCCAGAATTCGGCAGAAAGTGGGGAAAAGTGTNCTTGAAGGCGACCTATAGCCAAATGAACGATAAAACTTACGTATGAATAAGCTTTGCACTCAGAAATCTGGATTATATTTAATGAAACTTTAGTTTTCTTAGAGCTATATTAATTTGCTTGCTAAAGTAAGTTTGTTTGTAGAATATATTCTAGTATGTAAGGTCGGTTAAATGAAAATGAGTTTTTGTTTCTTGTAAATGTATTTATTGGTAGAAATAATTTTATTTATTATTTACTTTTTTATCATTTTAAATTTAAGATAATTTTAACGAGAAACACTGTCTAGGATCATATCCAGTTAAATTCTGTGAAATAAAAAAGAAATATAATTATATATTATAATGAATTTAATAAAAACCTGATAATTGAAATAAATCTTAAAAATTGAATGGAAAACCTTCAAAACGTTTTTACTAATTACCACTACCATAAATTACTAAATTTAGGAAAATATAACAGAATTTATTTATGTAAATTCGCAATCTGGTATAAATAAAATAAAACTGTCTTCTAGCCAATAAATCCATTAAAAAAAACATGTTCTTAAATATTTTGTACATAAATAGGCTTTTCCAATAATTCTTCAGAAAAAAATCGTCAAATCCTTCTTAAAAACGATTCGTTTTTGAAAGATGTTATGAAATAGATAGCAGGAAATAAAATATTGACAAATAGAATTCTTCAAAATTCTCAGCGAAATTCAGTATTTTCGATCTCAACTTCAACCTCGTTTACGGATTCGCGATATTTATTTGTACCTACCTATTTTTCGAAAAATATTTCTTCTTTACTTTTTACATTTATACGTTTAAAATTATAGGATAGACATGTGAGTTTTACTTTAGATTTTATACTCAATTTACTTTGTTCTCGAATATTGTAATATATTGTTTAATTGTAACATAGGCCGTCGTAGCGTAGCGGCACAAGGGTGTGACTGTAACGCGACGGTAGTCGGTTCGATCCCCACTCGAGGAAGTGAAATATTTATTTACGTTTATATTTCCATTTTCTCGCTCTGGTACCGAGGCCAACCGCCGCGTTGAGTTCTGCTACTCATTACGCAATGCCCCCAGAATTTGGCAGAAAGTGGGGAAAAGTGGGGTTTTTTTTACACATTGTAATAAAAATATGTACAGCTGATAATACCAACATAAAACCACTTACTCCATTTAAAGGCTATTCTGATAATGTTTTTGAATGCGTGACCGTTAACCAGCTCCCAAAGGAAATTACTGCTCTAAAAGTAATCTACTGCATCTGCAATGTAATAGTAGCGCATGGACCGTAACGCTTTTCGCTTAGCGAATTTCTATGCAAATTTAATTTACAGGTTTTAGTGCGCGATCATTTTGGTGATTATAGGATAGATAATGATTTTATTATAAGTGGATTTTGTTATATTCTATTCCACCTGTATTTCTGTTTATGATGATGTACGTAAATATGATGAGAAAAGCTGGTGTAGCCAAATTTCTGACTGTAAATGAGATGGGTGTAGTGGTTTGTGGTCGGTCAACACTTAATGTCTCGTAAATTCTACGAGAACAGGCGACACTATGGTGCCTTCGCCCAACGTTTCTATGTCGAAAAGTATGATGCTGCTTTATTATTAACTAGGAAGTTAAGAAGTGTTTTCAGAAAGTGTGGAACGAAAGTGTCTCAAAATATGACCAAAATCCTATCATCAATGAAAATATAATATCATCATCAAATAAAATGTCATCACATTATGTTGAGGTCAGTCGTGGCGTAGGGGCACATAAGTGACGGTAAACGCTACAGGTTGTGGGTTTAATCCCCGCTGGAGGAAAATCAAATATTTAATATTTTCATTTCTTCGCTCTAGTGTCGAGACAAAGTGCGGCGTTGAGTTCCTCCATTCAACACGCATTGCTTAAGCCAAATAAGAAAATATCTATAGGTACTATATCTATTACATTTCATTACACAATCTATAAAAAAATAATAAAAAATTCTTGGTGTAAACGAAAATGACAAAAACATTTTCCTTTCCAAATATTGCTTATTAGCCTAATTTTTGATGGAAAATTTGCAACGCCAACATTTCAGACAATGAAAGCGTAAGGCCGACAATGATTGATCGAATAAAAATGATAATATTTCCCGTCTGTCGAAGTACCGGTAACATAAAATTGCTTTTACATTAAAAGCTACCAATGAACACACTGAATGACTGGCGATGCCGTTGGGAGCGGCTGTCATGAAATTATTTTAGTGGTATATCAATGTCTACACTGATTCCCATAGGAATGTTGCGTTATAATTGAGTGGAACGGAACCCTATAAATAGGATAGGATCATTCTGTTGTCCGTCTGTACGTCTGTTGATACTATTTTAATAGATAGTAAATTAATATAAAATATTCCAGGTCTACGGGCCTTTGGAGCACAGAACACAAGTTTCCATAGATTTTGTATAATATTCAATGTAATCAATATCTATTAGGTATTTTCTGTGGACAGTAATGGAATGTGGCACGAAGTAAGAATAAGTTCTTACTAAGCAATACAAGTAAAATAAACAAACGGAACACTTATTGGATCACTCTGTCGTCCGCGTCGTTATCAGTCTATAGGTATAAGACGTATACGAGACCTTTTCTCAAGAGCGCATTGAGGTATCAAGCTAAAATTAATATGAAATATCCAGGTCTATACTCTAAAACATTCTAGTTACAAATCAAAGAAATCAAAGGATAAAAATGTTTATACTTCGTTATCATCATATACGAGGAATTGCTTTAAAACCCAGCCAATATCAGTTATATATGAGACTAATTACTAGGCTCATATTCCAAGGACGCCCCAAGTATCAAAATTTAAGCAGTCTCCTTCAAACAATTTAAACGATTAAAACAGTACTATTCTTCTTATAATATTTTGTACGTTAAGTATAGAGTGCTATGATACAAAATTAAAAAAAAGTCTTTAAAATTTATTAGTCCACAGCGCCTAATATGAGATTTCAACACACCATCATCAAAGGATGATACGTTTACGAATATGTACAGCAGTTATATTTGTTTCCTTTTTAAATTTTTTTACAGGTAGGTAGGCAGAGAGCCTAGTGTCAAGACACTCCCTTCCCCATTTTCCACCGAATTATGGAGGCATTGCTTGTTGAGTTGCAAAACTCAAAGCCGCACTTAGCCTCTACGCTAGAGCGAAGAAATTACATTATTAAATATTTTATTTCCTCGAATGGCAATCGAACCCATAACCTGTGGCATTTACAGTCACCCTTTGTATGTTAATATACGTGATACATTTCAATTAGAAAATAGCAATGGAAGCGTAGATAATGAGAATCCCCTTTTCTTCTTTACAACTAGTCCATTATTTATCGAAGGTTGTCTGTTAGAGATTGCTTGAAGCAATAAGACCGCTTTTGCATACATTATTTGTCTTTATATGGATTTCGTTTTGTTATTTTTTGTGTTAAATTAAGATCGTACTTTTGTATTTAATTAAAAAGAAATCAATAAAGATAAGGATCCAGAGATTACAATCATTGAATTTTACCAAGATTATTGAAATTTATGATTTTGGTTCCAAAATGGGTTCCAATTTGGGTCTTGCTACAGATGTTCAATGGGGTTTGAATCTGGTGACTGTGATGGTCAGTGGGGACGGTAATTTTTTTTCTCTGTAGAAAATTTCTTACTCTCTTACATTATCGTAATTTTTATTTTTAGCAACATGTTTTACAGTCGGACTTAGATTTCTACTGTTGTATCTTGCATCTATTGGTAGCCTAACGTACCTCAGACTACCACTTTTAAACAATAGTACTTTGATTAACAACAGAAAAAATCTTTTAGTGGTAGCCTTTAAATTCACTACAATAAAATAAATCTCTTTACAGTAACTTACCTAAGCTAAATTAAAAAAGACAAAAGATTTAAAATTTAAGATTTAAAATGAATCTTAAATCGGCAAGCTGATTATGCTTGTTGCAATGCAAATAGGTTTTCAGGTAAGTTAACTCGGCGTCGTAAAGGCGGTTGGTTGAGCACGCCATCGCAGCTCTCGCAATTTAGTTAGCAGTAAGACGTTGTTTTATTGTAATCCGATTGTGTTCTTATAAATTAAAATTTATTGTTCAGATTTTATTATTAGTTTTTTTAGTGAAATCAAATGTTTTGCTATACAGATTAATATATATATATATTTTTTTGAACTGAAATAAAAATCTACTTCTAAGCTATATGCATAGACTTAAAAAAGACTACAAAAAATGAAAAAATATTATAAAAATAAAAACCCGACTGAATAAAACTAATAAGAAAATATGGAAAGACTGTTTAATCAATTTCATATTGTTTTTTTTTACTTTTACAATAGATGTTAAAAAATACTCTTTCTTGCTTTTGTATTGCCCTTCTATATGAGACTCATAGCAACGTATGAAGATAAATCAGATTTTTTTGATCTTTTGGATTTATCATTCGCTGACATCACTTTTGGTGACCCCGACCCCCAAATGTATAATGTTAGATAGACATGGCCACAAGTGTCGATAGAGGGACCATGTGCCATGCCGTGTTGAAACAGTGTCTCTTGACCTTGTTAGATACAAATTCCTAAATTAATATTAACTGAAATTAAGTTCTTAATTAACGCTTAAATTATTTAGAAATCCGATAAGGACTATATGAAGAATAAAATCAAATTTTTGACTGCAGATATTTATTAATACATTTACTTAAATAGGAAATGACTTAAATTTATTCGATAATACATTTACTTAATTACTACCTAACTAACAATCTTATTTTGTTTTTATTTTTATATGAATTCTGCCAATTTTTGAATATATGTAACGTATTATTAATACTAATAGCATAGAAGAAAAGAAGGCGACTCCTGCGCATAGTAAAATTATGTCAAGTTGATAATATTCGGTTAATGGCATATTAGCTGCTGGAGTTTTCAAGTGATCGCCGCCTGTACGCAGCACGTGTTCTGTCCACCACACTGCTCGTTCCATTGGTGATTGAATTTGATCATGTATTATGTNCTATTTAATCAAAATATATTTATAAATATAATATTTCATCTTTCATACACACGTTTTCATATTGTATTTTTTTACTTTTACAATAGATGTTAAAATAAATATTTTAAATATCTTTTTTGCTTTTGTATTGCCCTTCTATGTGAGACTCATAGCAACGCAACGTATGAAGATAAATCTGATTTTTTTGATCTTTTGGATTTATCATTCCGCTGACATCACTTTTGGTGACCCCGACCCCCAAATGTATAATGTTAGATAGACATGGCCACAAATGTCGATAGAGGAACCACGTGCCATGCCGTGTTGAAACAGTGTCTCTTGACCTTGTTAGATACAAATTTCTAAATTAATATTAACTGAAATTAAGTTCCTAATTAATGCTATGACATTAAATTATTTAGAAATCCGATAAGGACTATACGAAGAATAAACAAATTTTTGACTGCAGATATTTATTAATACATTTACTTAAATAGGAAATGACTTAAATTTACTCGATAATACATTTACTTAATTACTACCTAACTAACAATCTTATTTTGTTTTTATTTTTATATGAATTCTGCTAATTTTTGAATATATGTAACGTATTATTAATACTAATAGCATAGAAGAAAAGAAGGCGACTCCTGCGCATAGTAAAATTATGTCAAGTTGATAATATTCGGTTAATGGCATATTAGCTGCTGGAGTTTTCAAGTGATCGCCGCCTGTACGCAGCACGTGTTCTGTCCACCACACTGCTCGTTCCATTGGTGATTGAATTTGATCATGTATTATGCTTCTTAGTTTTTTTATATTGTTCTTATATCTAAAATTATATAATACATATTATTATACATTTGGAGCTATTGAGGCCAGTTGTAGCGCAGGGGCACAAAGTGGGATTGTAAACGTGATAGGTTTTGGGTTCGATTGCCATTCGAGGAAATGGTATTTCATATTTCCATTTTCTTCGCCCTGGTGTCAAGGCAAAGTGCAGCGTTGAGTTCTGCCACTCAACACGCAATGCTTTGTTAATTTGGCGGAAAATGGTGAATGAAGTTTCTCTAGGTTCCCTTTGCTTACTCCCTATCTACCCTGCTGTTAGCAGAGCGGGATACAACGTGAAAGTGAAAAAAATATATAACAAATTAAAAAATATACCTTTGATCTCCAAGGATATTATAAACGGCATTCTTCAGTTTGTCTTCTGTAAGTGTTTCGAAATTAATTTTTATTCCTATATCATGAATCTCGTAAAGTTCTACATTGAACCATTGGTCCCACAGCATAGGCAAACCGATTAGTGGTACACCAGCTGTTATAGCTTCGTCAGTTGACTGCAACCCAGCTTGAGTTATGAACAGCTTAATTTTTGGATGCCCTGTACAAACACAAAGAGATATATCATTTTATTTTCAACTTTATGGTTTTTGATACTAAAGATATAAAATAAGTAATATTTAATAAGCAATACTTACTAAGTAAATCAGATTGCGGGAACCAAGTTGATATTTTGACGTTTTTTGGACAATCTGGATAATCTAATACGTCCCATTTCCATAAAATATCATATGGTAACTCAGAAAATACTTTTGTGAATACTTTTAACTTATCCTTAGGAAACAACGAGGGCCTCATATTTGTACCGAAACTTACATAGATGACACCATTTTTAGATGTGTCTAGATAAGATTTTATATCCTGAAATAAATATTTAAAATATATGTATAAAATATCAAAAATAGTTTTTAAATTACAAAAACTTTTCAATTTTGTTATGGTAAAATACTTACTTGGGATAATTCTGCTTGTGGTTTTTTGTGCAGTCCACCTAAATATATAACGCTTGGAGGCGTCGGCCGATTTAAATCCCAAAGTGGATGTACATTTAAAAATAGCATTTTCACATTTCTTCTTAATTCATTTAAATCTGGCATACTTGATCCAAATACTCTTCTCAACATTTTAGTTTCTGATTCCTCTAATTTATAATACTGGTAATCAATATAGAACTTCTTAAACAGTTCTGATACTCTTTCCAAAAAAGTTAAGTTGTGAACTCTTTGCTGTGCTGAAATAGGATATAAAAGCGGATGTGTGACCGCCCCTATATTTTCATAACCTCCATGTTGTCCCCCAAAGGAACTAAATTCAATCACTGGAACTTTATATGCATGTGAAAAACCTAATGAAGGTCTAAATATAGACTCTGTAAATAATAGATCAAATTTGATGCTGGTGTTACCAAGGAGGGCTTGAACTTCAGGAGATTTCATTTGCTCTTCAAAAAGTTCTCCAAATGCTTCATAAGTTGCTTGTGTATGTTCTATGATATTGTCTGTCCTTCCTGCTCTATTTTCCATAAATATCTTCCAAAAACCATAAGATAGATCATGAAGGTCTATTTCTATAAGATTTGGCGGAGCTTGACCCTTAGGAAAAGCCGGATCTGGTGTAATTACAGTAACTTCATGACCACGCTTTGCCAATTCAATCATAAGAGGTCGAAATACTACTTGATGACTTACAGACGGAGTTGGATATATGGCTAAAATTCTTTTTGATTCACAACTAACAAAACAAATAGCAAGAAATATTAATATTTTTCTATACATCGTGACTATTTTCTGAGGATACCAATACAATATGAGATTTAATACGTTTAATACTCTAATTATAGTATTGCTTGTTATCTTATAAAAACATTTTTGTTAGGGTACTCGTTTAATCAATAAGAAACTCTTACTTACATCCACATTATTTTTATAGCTAAAACATTGTTCCGAAGATATATAACATAGCGGTTATGGTATTATATATTTTAAATATATCATGGCACAGTGGTATAAGCGTATGACTGTAAACACGGCAGGCTTTGGGTTCATTTCTCACTCGAGGAAATTATATATTTTTACACTTATCTCTTCGCTCTGGTGTCGAGGCAAAGCTCGGCGATCATTGTAATAACAGAGGGGATATGTTTTCTATTCTTTTTCCACTTAATACTACAGAACCAAAGATAGATATAATATTTAAAACTCGTATAACACGAACAGAGTTCCTGCTTCTTCTTTATTTAAGTTCAAGTTGGGTCACCGTAGTTGTCAATTATCTTAATTAATTATTATTATTACAATATTGTTCAAATCACTGCTCGCTGTTTCGCTGTTAATAATAAGATTGTTTCCATAACAAGGATATAAGTATTTCCCTGTCATTAGAGGTTCGTTTTTTCTGCGAAAATGAAATATGTCAAGGCAAAAAAAATATATTTTTTCCACACGTGTTAGTTTGCTGGAGTGACTAAAAGTTTAGCTAGTATTTTAGACAAAGTTAATACAAAGTTGTACTATATGTACATGGGCGTACATAGAGATATTTTTCAGAGGAACTTTGACTTTGGTTTTGAACGGATATTTCTGCGTAAGTTGGTTTCTAATTTTTGGGCACTAAAATATTCTAAGCTAACCTAACCAACCGAACCAACCGAACAAACTGTTGTGGCCGGACTGTAAGTAAGACAGGTTGTGAGTTCAATTCCCACTCGAGGAAATAGAACATTTAACATTTTCATTTCTTCGCTCTGGTAACGAAGCAGACCCCCGGCATTGAGTTTTGTCACTGAACATGCAATGCTTAAAAAAATGAACAGGAAAGAGAAATGAAATGGGAAACAGAAGTGCCTTAATAGGAACAGAGTGTCTTAACATTAGGTTCCCAGGTTCTGCCTACCCTGCTGTATGCGGTATACAGCGTAAAGAATAAAAAGTTATGAGCCAGTAGTTTTCACTTATATTTTTAGCTACACGCTCTATCAGAAAAATTAAATTTAACTTTTATTTGTCCAGAGTGGAGAACGAAACAACATAGAAAAAAAATACATACATACGTAAAAACGAAATATTCCGGGATTTCAACTTTCATGTAACCTCTAATTCCACAAAAGGATTATTTTAATTGAATTTTGTTAATTTCACTCACATTCACCAAACATTTGTAAAGTCCACTGAAGCTACTAAGGCGGTCTATCTCTAGAATTAATCGCTTTATTTCTGGGTGGTTGAGCTCAACTGTTGCAACTTATCAGATAGGGGACGGAACAGATGGTCCGGTGTTATTGCAACTTTTGTACGTTAAGTATAAGTTCATTTTAACCTAAGGCTTTTGATTTAATAAATTTTATTAATTTTGTCTTTTCTATATTTTATTTTTTTTGTTAATATGTATGTCATATTAAATATTATATGTACTAATTTAAATTATAGTGGAAGTTTGTGTGAATTACATAAATTTAATTAAATTAATTATTATTAGTTCAATAAGTTGTTGTTTATTTAAGGGAAAAATATTGAAATGCACTCTTTAGTACGGCGTGCCTGTCAGCCATTACTTAACTATCGCAACTTATTTCAATATCGGTTTTTTAAGTGATTGCTGTTTGCTCAAATTTTCATATATTTCTTGTATAATTTACTATTCAGAAATGTTGCATTAGGTAATGGAATTTTAAGATTTTAAATTAAAATTTTAGCAGACTGCTTTATTATAAAAAATATAGTTTCCTAGGTCTTGGAATATGTTTTTTGGTTAGAATTATTTTTTTTTGGTCTAAGATTATGTTTTTGTTTTTTTTAAATGACATCTAGGTTGTTTAAACGACAAATGTCTAAACATTTTTTTAATAATGTATTATTAGTACATGTAATTAGTTATATTTTTATATCTTGTAATAGTTTTAAAGCGTAAAGTATAATCTTAATTTTACTCATGTGTTTATTATATTAATTAATTTCACAATTCAAAAACTTAAGTAATATTTTTATTAAATCATACTTTTTATTGGGAAATTAAAACAAATACGTCGTTAATGTAAAATTACCCTAAAATGTTTCCATAGAATGCTTTTTATTTGAGAAATCTTGCAATATCGCTTTTAAATTGAATAGACAGATTATGACCACGACCACTCCGACTGGAGTGGTAAAGAAGAAGAACGTTTTAACTAATATACCTATGTATAGCGACTAAAATAATTTGTATTTTAGGTATGTATGTATATAATACAATATACATTTTCTTATTTATATAATACTAGTGGACCCGAACGCGGCTACGCCCGCTTGAACTATAAGAATATTTATTAAATATTTTTATGAAATTATTTACAGTTTTCAATAGAGCCAGCTTATTTTGGGTGACGTTTTCGACAACAAATTTTGCAAATGGTTGCTTAGCAACGACGGTTGTTATTAACATGGCAGAATAAATTGCATGTCAAATTAATAAATATATTGGTATATATCGAAAATATTACAAATATGAGAAAAAAAAGTATCCTATGTTCATCCCGAGACCCTCAAGTATATCTATATGAGTATTTTATGACAATTAAATTAGCGGTTTGGCCCTGATTGCGTAAAAGACAGACAGACAGACAGAGTTACTTTCGAATTTATAATATAGGTATGGATTACACGGTATATCCATAATATTATTTGTAACTTATATTCGTAATTCCGAACATATAAACGAATAATGAAGTTTGGAGAACAGCTGCGTAGAACATGGTGTTTTCCATTCTAACTTCACCCTACTTAAGATCACAACTTATGGGAAAACGTGATGGAGGGCCATCGATGTATTAAATAAATGTATATTNAGAGATATTTTTCAGAGGAACTTTGACTTTGGTTTTGAACGGATATTTCTGTGTAAGTTTTTTACTAATTTTTGGGCACTAAACTATTCGGGGGTGGGCAAGAACCAACCGAACAAACTGTTGTAGCCGGACTGTAAGCACGACAGGTTGTGAGTTCAATTCCCACTCGAGGAAATAGAACATTTAACATTTTCATTTCTTCGCTCTGGTAACGAAGCAAACCCCCGGCATTGAGTTTCGTCACTGAACATGCAATGCTTAAAAAAATCAACAGGAAAGAGAAATGAAATGGGAAACAGAAGTGCCTTAATAGGAACAGAGTGTCTTAACACTAGGTTCCCAGGTTCTGCCTACCCTGCTGTATGCGGTATACAGGGTTAAGAATAAAAAGTTATGAGCCTGATGATAGATCCCACATACCTATATCAGAAAAATAAAATTTAACTTTTATTTGTCCAGAGTGGAGAACGAAACAACATAGAAAAAAAATACATACATACGTAAAAACGAAATGTTCCGGGATTTCAACTATCATGTAACCTCTAATTCCACAAAAGGATTATTTTAATTGAATTTTGTTAATTTCACTCACATTCACCTAACATTTGTAAACTCCACTGAAGCTACTAAGGCGGTCTATCTCTAGAATTAATCGCTTTATTTCTGGGTGGTTGAGCTCAACTGTTGCAACTTATCAGATAGGGGACGGAACAGATGGTCCGGTGTTATTGCAACTTTTGTACGTTAAGTATAAGTTCATTTTAACCTAAGGTTTATGATTTAATAAATTTTATTAATTTTGCCTTCTCTCTATTTTATTTTGTTATTTTTTTGTTAATATGTATGTCATATTAAATATTATATGTACTGATTTAAATTATAGTGGAAATTTCTGTGAATTAAATAAGGTATTTATTTTAATAATTATAGCAAAATAGTTCAATAAGTTGTTGTTTATTTAAGGGAAAAATATTGAAATGTACGCTTTGGTACGGCGGCGGCGTGCCTGTTAGCCATTAACTATCGCAACTTATTTCAATATCGGTTTTTTAAGTGATTGCTATTTGCTCAAATATTTATATAATTCTTTTACAATTTACTATTCAGAAATGTTTCATTAGGTAATGGAATTTTAAGATTTTAAATTAAAATTTTAGCAGACTGCTTTATTATAGAAAATATAGTAAGTCTAGAATGTGTTTTTTGGCTAGAATTGTTTTTCTTGGTCTAGGATTATGTTTTTTGTTTTTTTAATGTCTAGGAATGTATGTCTTGGTAGTTTCAAAAACAAACCTCTAAATATTTTTTTTAATAATCGTACCAATTACATTTCTTGATCTTGTAACAGTATTAAAGCGTAAACTTTAATCTTAATTTTACTTAATTCAGAATTGAGTGTGGCCATAAATCATTTAATCTAGCTAAAAATGTAACCAATGCTATTTAGTCCAACCAGCCTCTACTTATGTGCTGCTTTAAGTTAATTTTATTTTTTATCTATGTGTTTATTATATTTTAATAATTCTACAATTCAATAACTTAAAGAATATTTTTTATTGGAAATCATACTTTTAATTGGGAATCTAAACTAAAACAAATACGTCGTTAATGTAAAATTACCCTAAAGTGTTTCTAGAGAATGCTTTTTATTTGAATGTAATGAATGCACACGCACTGCTATACAGAAACAGATGGAGAAATCTTGCAATATCGCTTTTAAATTAAATAGACAGATCATGACCACGACCACTCCGACTGGAGTGTACGACTAAGAAGAAGAAGAAGAACGTTTTAACTAATATACCTATGTAATGCGACTAAAATAAATTGTATTTTAGGTATGTGAGTATATAATATATACATTTTCTTATTTATATAGGATTACACGGTATATCCTTAATATTATTTGTAACTTATATTCGTAATTCCCAACATATAAACGAATTATTAAGTTTGGAGAACAGCTGCATAGAACATGGTGTTTTCCATTCTAACTTCACCCTACTTAAGATCACAACTTATGGGAAAACGTGATGGAGGGCCATCGATGTATTAAATAAATGTATATTTCGATCGATAGATGTTTGATTCTTTTTTGTTTCTCGCTGTATCCCTCTCTCTTCATAAGTTCCTACTCCACTTATCATCCTATTTTCGACACATAGCGTGTTTAAAAAAATAATGTGAGCTTTTTTATAACAGTTTAATAGTATATGAAAAGCATTAAAAGGTTTATTCGGTCCGCGCCTATGAAACTTAGACTCATTCAAAAGTTATAGTTTAAGCTTTAAAGTAATATTGGCAGCCGTAACAAAGTGGCCCAAGGGTGTGACTGTAACGCGACGGTTGAGGGTTCGATCGCCACTCGCGGAAATTAATGATTATTTATTAATATTTTACTTTGCAATAGCATAGAATTATATTTTTACCCTGTATACGCCAATTCATCACAGCTTAATCCATTTTCTCCATTAATTTTATTAATGGAAAAATCACCGTCTGTCTGTTAAATGTCGTTTTTGTGATGTAAACTTAATTAATCACTTCACTTTGTTGCCTTTTCTCCGCGAAGTAGTCGATTAGATCTATCGTCTACGTAAAATATTGGAAACTCGCCAATAGCCTTTTGTAACAAAGGAAAAGAAATATCTTGTTTCTGAAGTGCATTGTGTTAATCTTAGCTTTAAGCTTGTATTGTACCAGTTGTGCTCTTTAAGGAGAGTTTGTTCTATTTTAGATAGAAAGTTTAAATCTATTTCGGTGAATGTTAAAAGGATTTGTAATATATACATACCTATTTAAATAAGTAAAATATTAGTTTTTTTTAATTTTTTATTTTCACTCGTTTTTCCGCATTTAATAGGATTAAAGGATTATTATAGCATTCTTTTTCGACAAATGCGTGTTTGTTTGTTGAAGTAAAAACTGTAGTCTCGTAACCAGATAAAGCAAATAGTTTAAATATTATCATATATATTTCTCACGAGTGAGGATCAAACGGCCGCTGGGGCAGACGTGTCGTAGAGTGGAGACCCCGTACAAAACGATCGGTGGGACGACCCCCTGCCAGATGGGCTGACGATATGAAGAGATTGGTGGGAAGCGGATGGGTCCGAAAAGCTGAAGATCGAGTGTGGTGGCGAGAATTGGGGAAGGCCTATGTCCAACAGTGGACAATAGATGGCTGTTGATGATGATGATGATGATGAGGATCAAACCCATAACGACATCGCATTTAAGGTCAGACTTGTGCCCCTTCTACTTTCTATAAATATAAAATATATACTAAAATAAAGTCCTACTCGCGTCGTTCTATTATATCCACAATACTCCAGAGATGCAGTTCACTATAAAAATATGCGATTTAACATACCAAATAACTAATTTCCTTTTTGAAAGTTGGAAATAATTTTGTAGCTTTTTTCATTTTGTTTACTTTCATTGAATTTAGCATATTCTTTAACAAATTCAAACATGTCAGGGTTGAAAAAATTTAAGCATTTCCTTTTATTTATTTTATATTTATTCAAAACGGAATCATTTTACATATTTTACTTTCTAAAATAAAGTTTAATTTAAATGAATACTTTATAACTGTCATATACAAGTGTTTACACTCAACTTTTGGTGTTACATACAGTTCCTATCAAATTTTATCCATGATGGCGTTAAGCTCGACAGATTCTATTATGCAAGTCATTACGGAAGATGGTAATAAATCTTACTCTGGGATCTATAACTATTTATCTTACGAATACCAATTTAGATTTAATGATTCTCTTGTCATGATACGGAATATCCCTAAAACTCAAGCCATATGACAAAGAACAGATGACGTCACTTTCTTGTAAACGTCATTGTTTTTTAGGGTTACGTACTTTAAAAGGAAAAAAACAGACGCAGTAGTGGGGAACGGAGAGTTTTAACACTAGGTTCCCTCTGCCAACCCTACTGTATGCGGGAAGCTGATTTTTAATTTGAACAGAAGCCGTGTGGAATTACTTTATAGTTAGTCTGTCCGTTTCTCAGGACCATTTATCTCGAGATAACGTGGAAGTATCAATTGATTGTAATTTTTTTGTCTGTCTGCCTGCCTCATTTTTTGTTGAGACAGTCCGTTCCCATCTAGACATTGTCGCAACTCAATCGACCTTTGCCTCGGTAATAGAGCGAGGAAATGACAATATCATATAAAATATTTTATTCCCTCGAATGGGAATTAAACCCACAATCGTCACTTTTACAGTCGCACACTTGTATCCCTGTGCTGTGACGACCTCAATTAGCTACTTAGTTCTTATATAATTATAAAACCTATCTTCTGGTAAACTTCCATGTTAGCTTAGTGTAACTCAATTAAAGTTTGTTTCTAAGTATACCAGGTTATGGTAAATTAGTCTAATTATAGTCTTGTTTAAGAAAATGGTATATTTAGTAATATAGTATATTTAAAATCGATGTTAGGCTCTAGAAGAAGTCTTAAGAAGTAAAATAATAATTTATTATTCTTAAGAAGTAAAATAAAATAATATTTATTAGGCACAGGGGCACAAGTGTGCACTGGTTGTGGGTTCGATTCCCATTCGAGGAAACGAATAAAATAGGGGTCGGAGTTCCTTAACACTAGGTTCCCTCTGCTTACCCTGCTCTGTGCGGCATACAGCGTGAAGCGGATTTCATAATAGGTAAGTACATTTTATATAACCGTAACGAATAATATAATAATGTTGACATAAGCAAACAGACTACCGACGATCACGCCAGACAATTTATTTTACTAATTTCGTTATCTATCACAAGCGACATTTTAAGAGATAATGCAAAGAAATGGTATCTTATTTATCAAAGAAATATCTGTATTCCTAATCTAAGTAAAACATAAATTAACCTAAAATAAAAAGAAAGAATACAAAGTAAATCTCAACAATATATATTATCGTAATTTATTTTCATTTTTTATAAAAATTAAAATATATTATTTTTAACATAATAAATTAAGCCTCGAACAAAATTATAGGGTTATTTCTTCTGTTAAATTTAAATATATAATAAACCGTCCTCAACGGATGACACTGTCATCACAGCTAATACTCGTATATCAATAGCTAAGTCAAATTGCATCCTCATCCATACTTTAAAAAATCGTCTAAAAAGTAGCTAGTCGATCAAGTTTCCTTTGATATATAAAATTCTTCATTCTACGTTAAATTTATTTTTAAATAAAATTTTCTTTGACAACATGTTTTTGCAAATTAATTTTTATACCCTGTCATAGAAGATTTTAAAGGATACGAACCGACGCTTCTAAAAATAAAAATAAAGTAAGTAAACGTGATAAAATATTTCATTACAATGTCACAAAGTCAAAGAGACGTATGTTATTATAATGGAGGTACTCACTCATTCAATTTCCAAGTTAAATATGTATATATATCTTGTTAGATGCGAACAGTATTTTTATATTACACAGTATAAGCTGTAACATATTTAGGAAAATTATGATAATATTTTCTTTAAAAATATGTTTCTTACAATTTGAATAAAAAGTCACGCAGAATTTTCCATTTGAAAACAAAAATATATATAAATATGTCTATTAACGACGACCTGTCGATAAAATTGGTAAATGGCTTCCATCCTGGAATACTGGTATACAGTAAAATTTCTCAGTTTTTTATAGTAACCATTTATTATACTAATTTAACTATTTCATATTGTAGTACAACATTTCTCAGATAAATATTAAAAACATTCTACTCGTATATCATTTTCTGAAGCCGTAGTCTTCATATATTTTTACAATTTACGTTTTTAAAAATGGTAGAAATATTTATTTTTTAATTATTGATAGCATATATTACAGTGTGGTACAGGACAATTAGAGCACCACGCGCGTCATTATTATCGTTTATTAACGATGCCGTTCCACTTATGATTATCTAGAGAAAGGTGATAGCAATAAAAATTAAGTAAAACTATATTTTTTTAAAACCTGTATATAATTTTAAAATTCAATTATTAGGGTAATGTCTTTTTTTCATTAAAATATAATGTAGGTAGATTACTATAGTAATAAAAATCAGATTTATGCTGATACACTTTATACTGATAGACAGCAGGGTAGGCAGAGGGACTTAGTGTTAATACACTCCGTTCTCCACTGGAACTGGCGCCACTTTTTTGACTCGACACCAGACCGAAAAATGGAAATAAAGTAATAAAAATATAAAAATAGTTATACATAGGTGGCGCCAGAATATTTTCAATTAACATAGCGCACTACACGTGTAAAATATAATATGTAGAATCTATAGGACATATAAGAATATTATGTAAATCAGACGAGACGCAACTTTGTCACGCTTCCTTATATAATAACTTTAGATGTGATTAACTGATCTATGTACTTTTAACTTATATATGTATGAGAAATATTATTATGGAATATATTTTTTGTTGAAATTGGATCTACCACTTCATGAATCCGCTTGGCAAAAAAATATCTTAAATAAATTTTTTTTTTTTTCTATACGATTTTTTATATATACCATAACTAATTTATAAACCAAATTATAATAATTTTATTGTTTTCTAATATTTCCCATACATCTTGATGAATATATAAATGTATAATTATGTTTGTATGCGTGAACGTAGACTTCAGTTTTCCAGAAGATAATTTACTTTTCAATTTCAGATTTAAAAGTAAATGATGATAAGATACATCTATTTTATTTTACGATAATAAACACCTACTGAAGTCTTATTTGCATTTAGCTTTAGATAAAATATTCTACATATTACATTTATCTTTGTTAATTAACCAAATACAGTAAGTATTTAGATTTATATATTAAAGATTATTTATCAATAAAATTTATTGCGTATATTATCTGTACAAGTTTAAGCCCATATAATCCTACTTCTTAATAATATTTTTTTAGGATAGGAGAACAAACCAAATTCAGAAAACAGAAAAAACCGACAAAGATAAGAACAGCGAAGATACAAAAATATTAATTAGTATAAATCATTCCCTCGAGTGGGAATCGAACCTACAAATGCGTTACAATCACACCCGTCGTCTCCTGCGACACTACGTCGCCAAAAATACTTCTTAATATTTAATTAAAGCACAAGCCTTTAATAATAAAACAGAATACCATGGCAAAATTCATAGATCGTTTAACATAGTAATTAAATACTACGAGAGGAGGTCAGCAAACCCATGGTCCACGGAGATGACAGACTACGGCCACGGGGTGGATGCACCACGGGAGAGGCGACGCGACGGCGCGACTGTGTGGCGCGACGCGACGTGACGCATCCGACACCTTTTGCCTTCTGCCTTTACAAAGGCGCTCTGTGAAAATAATTTTTCTACATTTTTCCTTTCGGTTGTGTTGATGTGTTTGTGAGTATTTGTATGTGTTGTAACTATTTTTTTAGCGCCATGCTGTATTAAGCACTTGGGTAAGTAGAGGGAACCTGGGAACCTAGATTCAACTTTTCGCCGAATCTTAGAAAATTTTCCAAGAGCAAATCGGTCTCTCCTATGAAAGGGGAATCTTCGGTGGCAGTAAATAAAAAACATTTACTACCACCACCATTATTCTTAATATGCTACATAACTTCAAAAAAGTTCTCAATTCGACTGAAATATATTTGCATTGAAATTATCCCATATCTCTTAAACCAAGAAATAAAATTAGCTTAAGCCAATTTTTATTTGAAGTTTCCATGAAATTTCATAATAATCCCAATTTTTACAATTTTCTCCTCCGTAGTTCAAAAGTTAGAAAAATATTTTTAAATACTTATTTTATACCTGAAAAAGAATACTTTTATCGTGTGTATAATCGTTTATCGTATCATATATAAATTAATTACTCGCATCTTATATCTAAATTAATCAATTACTTAACTATGTTTGTCCAGTTTGGCGTGAAGGTGATAATAAAATTAAATTCGCCGTAACAAAACTGATAGCTTTACAACTACAGCCGTTGACTTTGGGTAGAATTATATATATACCTATAGAATTTTACAAAAAATAAATGCATATAATAAATTAATTTGATAATTTTTATTATAGTATAAATTATGTTATTAACTTACATAAATATCTATAAAAGATATTTATATATGTTAATAATATAATAAAAAAAATTATGTCTTTTGTCTACATACAAAATGATTAGACCAACTAAGATAATATATGGTAATGCTTAACTGCATATATACATACATATGTTAACTAAATTCGTACTATGTTTAATATTCTAGGTACACATGTGTTAACTCACGTCCTATTAGATCAAAATTCAAACCACGTTAGCTTGCAGTTAATAATTTTTTAGATATCATTAATCTTTAAGGAATATAAAAAGATTTAATCTTAATTTTATATACATTTGGCTCTTTTTAGGATTCCTTACCTAAATAGTAAATAAAATAAATCGGTTCAATGCGAGCTGGACTCGCCCACAAGAGGCCTCCGTACTATTTTAGGGATTACAATTTCTAAAAGTTGATAAACTTAAGTTTGCATATGCACTCATTTTGTATGTATTTCATACAAATATAAGTTTGTAGTGATGTTTTTCTATGAAATATCTATAAGTTTTTTGCTATTCAAATATTTTCCTTTATTTATATTGTAAGTTTTCAATTCTTTCCAAATTTAACAACTGTAGGTCCACGGGAAGTACCTTAACGTACCTACTCCCACCTTATAGGTTTTGATAGCCCTAATTTACTTGATTCTTCATTCAAACGTTGAAGGAGAAAAACCTGAGTAGGATACATAGAATGTAGTCTAATGTCAAATTGTAATTCCCATATTAATGGCTTAAAAAAGACTTAAAACTAGTAAAAAAGGCTTGATTAATTGGGACACATTATAATGTCAAAGAATATTCTCCACATGAAAATCTGAAGTATTCTTCGTTCCTGGACACAATTCTAAAGGATCTCGTAAGGTCCTTAAAAATCCTTACATACTATGTATAACCCATCGTCGATCCTTAAAAGAAGCTAATATTCCGTAGCGTATATGTATCCTGGAAATAGTACGAGCCTAGTGTTAACACACTCCACTCTCTACTTTCTTGGCATAGCGTGTTGAGTGGTGGAACTCAACGTCGCGCTTTGCCTCGACACCAAAACGAAGCAATGAAAATATTAAATATTATATTTCCTCTAAAAGTAATTGTAAAGAAATAAAATATTGGTGTGAATATTCTCCGTTTTATTATAAACCCTCGCACGTGTCAATCACGATTTAACACTGCTACAATATTAAATAAATAATATTCTATTCAAGTTGTATTATAAACAATGATATCATAATGATTTAATATACAATTAATTAATATATGTGTTTAATGGGTGTTACTTAGTATTCTTCTCCCATGTTTATGTTGTCTATATTTTGTATTACTTGTACTGTAGATTATTAATTTCAAATATTTTTTTTAAAAATATATTTTTCACAAAAATAAAATAAATGAATCAAATATCTTAAATTATAGAATAAGAATAAATTGTGTCCCTCAAGCTGGACTTCCCCCCACCGCTGGGTGCCCAAGGAGCCGAAGGCTGAATGTGGTTATGAGCTGGATATGAGAGCCAGTCTAACGCCTGAGGATGCTGCAGTCTTTTGAAACTCTCTTACTCTGCTCTTTTCGCTACGGCAGGGACGACAAAACGTAGTGTTGATGGTACTTAATTGGTTGGGGAACAAATTTGTGGAAACCAATCAACGGTGGAAATCGGAGAATAGGTAGTCTTGGCACTAACTTCTCTTTGCTGCCAGTTGTAAGTTTTAATGACAATCATTGGTAAATGGAAGTAGCACAAATAATGTTCTACATAAATTTCAATGCACGAAGATCAAATTAACTCAGGAAATAAAATATATAATAAATATAAAATAAACTTTTGATAACAATACTTTATAAAATTCTTAACGATATAAATTATGTCATATTTGACATCATTGCAAAAGTTACACTTTCTATTTTCTATATCTTATAATGGTCATATAGATAAAAAAAATACCATTATGATAAAAAAATTAACAATAATATATAATTCAGTTTTCATTTCTGCAACACTGTGTTTGAAGAATGTAATTGCAAATATTCTGAGTTCGATTTCCAATAGAAGGAAACATTCTTCGCTATAGTAACAAGACAAATAGCGCTGTTTAGCTCCGCCAATCAGTTGGGAGGTGCGAGCGGAACAGAAAGTCGCACGTAACACTTTCTTCCTAGACTCTGATATATAAAAAAGTAATATTTTTCGTTTCATAAAAAAAATGAAACGCATTCAATTATAAAATAAAACGATAAAAACAATTATTTTCTCTGTCAAGTAATATCTTGTATCTTGACACTTTTGCAAATCCTTTTATCTTTTTTGCAAATCATCGTAAATTTATATTATCTTTGGAAAGGTTTAGTTTTGGACGGTGACAAATGAAATTTTGTATTAAACATGAATATCATGGCAGTCTTAGCCTAAATGACCCGGACTAACTTATCAAGCAATAAGAATCACGCAAGATATCGATGAAGAGTCTTAACGTACGAGTATAAGTAATAGAGTAGTAAGATATTAAGAACAATGTAATATTGGGTTCCGTATAGATTGTTTTAGCTGCTCATATTTCTGTCGTCTTCTAATGTAGATATAGTTCGGAAATATATTTAAATAATAACGATCGATAGTTTGAAACCACAATCAATAAATATAAATGTACCTAGTATGTTTTTTTTTCAGCTTCTCGCTTTCTGGGACGAATTCAAGACAAGAGGTGTTACGCGGCGTAACTAAACGTTGATTTTTTTCTCAACTCTTAATAGAGTGGAAAAATTATGATAATTGATTCCTCCAAATAGATATCGAACTCCCAACCATCTCATTTACAACCCTATAACTGTGCGACCGCAATAATATAATATAAGTAATTAATTGATACATATCATTAGCTACACATTTGTTAGAAATATTTTTTAATATGTCTAATTAATTATTGATATTTAATTAGTCGTTAATATCTTATTAATCATTAACACTTAATAAATTATTATTAATTGTTTGTTTTTTATTAAATAGTCTACGTGTGGTTATTATCGCATCAATAAGGAACTCTAAAAGAAACATGATAACGATACATTAATAAACATAGTATTGTAATGAGTATTGGTTATAAATATATGAGAAAAGGCTTTGGAGACGCAAGTGCATAGCCATAATTCATAAGTGCTGGTCGTTTCTTAGTGAATTGTAGTAATTTAATTATTTATTTTAAAAAATGAAACATAAAGTTATATTATTATTTTTAATAGTGGTTGCCACTTGTGAATCAAAAAGAATTTTGGCAGTATATCCTATACCTTCTATAAGTCACCAAGTAGTCTTTCGTCCTCTTATGCTTGAATTGGCCAAACGTGGGCACGATGTGACTGTAATAACGCCAGATGCGATATTCCCTAAAGGCAAAACTCCTCCAAATTTTACAGAAATAGATGTTCATAATGTATCATATTATTTATGGAAGGATTTCTTGGACTACAACGCTGGTGATATGGCAAACATTATGGACTTTCTACCTAGAGCTTATGAACGATTAATAGGAGTGTGTGAAGCACAATTTCAATTCTCTGAAGTGCAAGATCTTTTAAAAAATAGCAGTAACAAATTTGACTTAGTATTTATAGAATCTATGCTAAGACCATCCTTGGGCTTCGCTCACGTATATAAAACTCCTGTGATTGCATTTAGTTCTTTTGGAGGTCAGCATGGTGATTTTGAAACGATAGGTGCTGTATCCCATCCTATTTTATATGCCATACAAACTCAGCAAAAAGTTCTTAATTTGACGCTTTGGGATAAAGTATCGGAATTAGTTAAGCGGTATTACGTAGATTACAAATACTATCAATTAGAAGAAGAAGAGACCACCATGATGAGAAGAGTTTTCGGATCGGATGTACCGCACGTGAATGATTTAAAATCTAATATTAAAATGTTATTTTTGAACGTCCATCAACTATGGGATTTCAATCGCCCGGTGCCTCCAAATGTCGTTTATTTAGGAGGATTTCATGTTAAACCAGCAAATCCACTGCCACAGGTAAGCCACTTTATTTTTTTTTTGCGCAATCTTTGATTCAAATTACATTAAAGTTTTATAACTTCATTACAAACAAAAATATGTATGTCTACAATGTTATACAATGTTAATACATCATTCAAAAACAATGAAGAAATTTAGATAACACTTTGACATATTCTATGTAAAACATACAAGAAATTTATTATGGATTTTAGCAACCGATATTGCTAGAAATATTTATTTAAATTTAATTGTTTATTGCTTTTAAACTTAACTATTCAAATAGTAGTTCTTTCTATTTTAACATAAATTTATAACACTCAAGCCATTTTTATCTTAGACAGACACCAGTAGAATAAATAAACTGTTGTTTGTAGATATCATTGTTATTAAATATACAAAAGAATTATATAATAAATACCTAAGTTACATAACATCAGTAGATAACAAATATATTTAGATAGATATATTAGAATAGGTATGATGACATAACTATATTTAATATTTGTTTTATTTATTAATTTATTTAACGTTTATGTTGATATTATTATTTTTTTAGGATTTGCAAACCTATCTCGATTCATCTAAAAATGGGGTCATCTATGTGAGTTTCGGTTCAAATATTAAACCGTCACTATTACCGAAGGACAAATTAAAAGTATTAACGAAAGTATTCTCAGAATTACCATATGATATTCTATGGAGATGGGATGTATTAGATTACCCAGAGTGCCCAAAGAACGTAAGAATCGGTACATGGTTCCCACAGACTGATTTGTTAGGTAAGACTTGATTTATATTCAATTGAATTAAATTTTAACTCAATCTTATATTTAGCTTTTAAAGTAAAAACTTCACAAGAAATCTCCTGTTTGTTTCTTTGAAAATAATATTAGTGTCTTCAATAATTATTAATTTCTTGAATCCATTTACACCATCAGCTATCAGTTTAGACAAACTATAACACAAAAATTACGTATCATTACTTTTTCCTAATATAGCTAATTGTAGAAAGATTGTCGACATAAAGATAATGAATAACAATGAAATATTTTTAATTAATTAATTATTTTTCTATTTAGGTCATCCAAAAATTAAAATGTTCATCACCCAAGCCGGCTTACAATCAACCGACGAAGGTATATCCGCTGGAGTGCCGCTCCTTGGTATACCCCAACTTTGGGATCAATGGTACAATGCCGATCACTACGTCATACATAACATAGGACGACGGATTACTCTCAACGACCTTACAGAGGATGCGCTAAGAACAGCCATACAAGATATCCTCGATAATAACCAAAGGTACGTCTACATATAATTGGTATAATTTTTTATAGCTTTAATCTAGTTAAGACACTCCTCTATTTCCATTATCACTCTTCCATTCTCCACTTTCCGAAGAATTATAGAGGCATTACGTTACAAGAGCGAATAAATGAAAATATTAAATATTTTGTTTCCCCGAGTGGGAGTCGAACCCACAAACTGTCGTGCTTATCATTTTATTCATTGATTCCAGTCGTAACACTTTTACGCCGCAATTGGTTGCACTTTAATTAATTTTAGTTGCATAACCAATATATTATTATTTGTGTGTTTACGTTGTTGTGTCCTTTTTCTAGTCCGATTACAAAGTATGGCGATGCCATCAACCAAATATGACTTATCATTAGGTTATCTAAACTAACAACGCTAAATGGTAAAGACGCGTGAAGATAAATAAAATATTTAGAAATATAAATAAAGTATTTAAAGAGGGACAAGCGTGTGATTGTGAACGTGACAGGTCGTGTGTTCAATTCCCATCCAAAGAAAAAACTAGATTTATATTTTAATTTTCCTCACTTTGGTAGATATACAATCTTGATGGAAACAGAGTTTCCGATACAGCGTAAATCTGAAGAAAATAAAATTATTAATACTTTAACATATTTTAGGTATCGCGACAATGTGGCAAGATACAAGAGCATACTACACGATCAACCACAATCACCTTTAGATCGTGCAGTATGGTGGACGGAACACGTGTTGAGAACTGGAGGTTCCCACTTGACGACACCAGCAGCTAACATGACCTGGGCTGAATACTACCAAATAGATATAATATTATTAGTGCTAGGAGTTCTCTTATTTATTTCAATTCTTACAGTATTTGCTGTACGTAGTATAGTCTCGAAGTTCAACAATGTTCATATAAAAATAAAGACCAAGTAAAGTATAAAAAAATGTAATTGTAAATATTATTAATAGTGTATTATAAATATTCCTGTGAAATGTGATGTTACTGGTATTGTCCATTGTGTTAGAAGTTGAAAATGAATTACGAACTTATGTGAACTAAAGTTCAAAATTGTAATAATTAATGTATTAAGTAAATATCTGATTGTCATTTGTGTTTCAAATAATGAAAGGTGTATTTATTGTTAAGGTATTAAATTAAAATTATTAATATGGAGTTTAATTTGTAAAAACAATCTCGTCAATTTTATACTCCTTTCCGTATCATTAGTATTTCAATCATTCATTACAATTTGATTCTATCGGGTTCCCGTGGGGATATCAGGAAATCTTCTGCGCTTAACCTCCTTCAGTGCTTAAAGTCCTCAAGGAATGTACATGAAAAATTTTAGAATTCTATGCGTTGTCTGTCAGTCACTGAGTAAAGAACAACCTCTAGAATATACTAGTAAAGTTTCATTGCCAAAATTGGTATGATATAAGATAGAACAAAAAATATCAATCAGCTTAGCTGATCGAATCTGCAATGAAGAGATACACAGAATGGCAGGTAGTAGCGGAGAGGATGTCACAGACACAGTGAGAGTGAAGAAGAATGTGTTAGCTAGTTTGGAAACTTCAAACGAATGAGTGATGAAAGAATGGCAAAAACGATTTATGATGGAAAAGTGAGCGGTAAGAGAGGTAGGGGGAGACCTCGGTTGACCTTCCAAAACACAGTATCGAACATATATGAATAGATTGATAAGAGTGGAAGAGGCGCAAGAGGTATGTGGAGACCGTAGCTTTTGGTGCTCCGTTCCCTCTGACTACCCCGCTAAGAACACAGCGTACACATAGATTATATTGGATCAAATATCCACTTTTGGGCACACATATGATCTTTAAAATGATAGTTACTATTACCACTTTTGTAATGATATATGTTTTCTGTGATAGTATTCGAATAAATTAAAGAATAATTATTTAACTGGGTGCTCATTTTAAAAGTGTATGTTGTTTTTTTTGTGTGTTTTTCTGCTGGGTGATGGACAGACGGACTACAAAGTGTAATCTATAAGAATATAAACCTTATAAGTGTTCCTTTTTTTCCTTTTGAGGTACGGAATTCTAAGTCTTTATTAAATGAAACAACAAATTATTAAGATAATGACTAATTTAGGAATGTAGTAAAAATTACACAAATTACCTTTACCTGTATGAGTCATTTACATTTACGCTTTATGTTCACTACTATATTTATATGTATTTACGAAGATCGTAACGATACTTAATGCATTAAACATATGGTTTCAATATAATCTTTTAACCATAAGTATACAAAAAGCTTACTATATAATATTGAAAAATTAAAAAATATAACATTTTAGTCCACTTTCTATAAACAACACAAAAATAAAGAAAAACAAAATTAGCTTGACGCTGTATCCCGCACACAGCAGGGTAGGCAGAGAGAACCCAGTGTTAAGACAATCCGTTCTCCACTTTTTGCATTACGTGCTGAGTGGCATAAATTAACGCCGCGCTTTTGTCTCGACACCAGAGCGAAGAAAATGGAAATAAAAACGTAAATAAATATTTCACTTCCTCGAGTGGGGACTGAACCCACAACCGTCGCGTTACAGTCACACCCTTGCACCCTGCGCCATGACGGCCTTAAGAGGAAAACTAGTACAGAAATATATTTAAGTTTAACTTTGGACAGTGACCCTGACGTAGAAAATATCAAATCTAAATTATCCTCACTGCTTGGCTCGTTGCGTGGTATCTTTCGTTGCCTACTTCGTAGTGTGCTATCCCATATATTATCCACTAGTTCAGTGAAATCTAACTTAAATAGTAGAATTATGGGGATTCGCTTCTAAACCTAAAGATATTATAATATTTGCAAAATAAAATAATAAAAATAATTTTCCATTACATCTCATTTTCAATATAGTCGTTAACATCTATAAGTAAAATATCTAATGAAATTAAAATTTTAAATATTCGTCAACTATATAAATTTAACACATGTATTCTTCAAATAAAATAAATAAATCAGCTTCACGCTGTATCCCGCACACAGCAGTCGCTGTATCCCCACTTTCTGCCAAATTCTGGAGGCATTGCGTTTTGAGTAGCAAAACTCAACGACGCGATTCGCCTCAACACTAGGGCGAAGTAATGGAAATATAAATTTAAATAAATATTTCATCTCCTCGAATGGGGAACGAACCCACAACCAGTCGATTTTACAGTCTCACTATGTGCCCTTGCAACTGGCCTCAACATGTTTTCTTATTGGTAAAATTTTACAAAAGAACTTGCAATCTGAGCTTTTTTCTCTGACACATGAACAAAAAGGAAATAGATGACAAAGAAGTGCAAATAATTTATACCTATCAAAAACTAGAAGCAATTATGACAAAAAATCTATTATTTACGAAGGAGCCCAAATTCACAGTAAATTACCTCAAGATATAAAAAAATCTAATATTTCTTATAATAAATATTAAAACTAAATTAAAAGAATATCTTATAAAAATAAAATAGAATCCGACCCTGCATTACAACTTTTTTAAATGTGGGTAAACTTAACTTTATCGAAGCGATTATGGTCAAAGTCAAAGCTAATATTACTAAATTATTTCAATATACCCACTCTTTCACTGACATATGTGTATACTATTAATTAAATGTTTAACTTTGTGTTCTTTTTGTTATTTACTATGTGTTGCTGATTCCAACGCTCATATTGATTGATATGTACCTATTTAAGGTAATTGCATTTTCTTAAGGTTACAAATAATTTATTTTAAGAGAAAAATAAACTATATGTTACCGATATATTATTACCGCACCAAATTTTTTTTTATGTATTTAATATAAAAAACCGACTTTTATGTCCTTCTATTATATAAATAGAGATTACCACATCAACAAGGAACCCTAAAAAAGCTATAAGTATATAGGAAGGCTTCAGAGACACAAGTGCATAGCCTTCACTCTAACGTGTTGGTCGTTTCTTAGAGGTTTTTTACTAAATATTTAAAATATATTTAAATAATGAAATATAAAGTGATATTATTAATTTTGATAGTGGTCGCTACTTGTGAATCAAAAAGAATTTTGGCAGTATATCCTATAACTTCTATAAGCCACCAAATAGTGTTTCGTCCTCTTATGCTTGAATTGGCCAAACGTGGGCACGATGTTACTGTAATAACACCAGATGCGATGTTCCCTAAAGGCAAAACTCCTCCAAATTTTACAGAAATAGATGTTCATAATGTATCATATTATATATGGAAAGATTTTTTGGCCCATCACGCTGGAGATATGGGAAACCATGTGGACTTTCTACCTAAAGCCTACAAAATATTCACAGCAGTGTGTGAAGCACAATTTCAGTTTCCTGAAGTGCAAGATCTTATAAAAAATAGCAGTAACAAATTTGACTTATTATTTATAGAATCTATGCTAAGACCACCCTTAGCCTTTTCTCACATATATAAAACTCCTGTGATTGCATTTAGTTCTTTCAGTGGACAGCATGATAATTTTGAAACAATAGGTGCTGCATCTCATCCTATTCTATATGCCATACAAACACATCAAAAAATTTTTAATTTGACGCTATGGGAAAAAGTAACGGAATTATTTAAACGTTATTATGTGGATTATAAATACTACCAATTAGAAGAAATAGAAACCGCAATGATAAGAAGAGTATTCGGACCGGATGTACCGCATATTAATGATCTAAAGTCAAATATTAAAATGTTATTTTTAAACGTTCATCATCTATGGGACTTCAATCGCCCGGTGCCTCCAAATGTCGTTTACTTAGGAGGATTTCATGTTAAACCAGCCAATCCACTGCCACAAGTAAGCCGTTTTAATTTTACTAAGACACAACGAGATTATTGAATATGTACCAAATGTAATTCAAATCAAATTAAATTTACTTTATTTTATAACTTCAGTGACATTATATAAAAAATATGTAAGTCTGTATGCTAAATATATATGTATGTATATGTACATATGTAAAAGTTTGTCTGTTAAGCAATCCTTCGTAAAAAAAAAATTAGATAATATTTTAATTTTTGCCTTTCACTTACATGGAATTTATAAAATGGACTTTAGCAAATGAAACAACTAAGAGATTATTTACTTAAAATTCATTGTATATTAATTAACAGACAAAATAAGCACAGCTAATTATTTAAATAGTAGTTCTTTTTATTTTTACAAAAATTAATAGCACTCAAGACATGATAGACAAACACCAGATGTCATTAATATTAAAGAATAGAATTATAAAATAATTACCTAATTATAAAGTATATATCATATAGTTGAAAACACAACATAGAACACTTTACAGTACTACATTTAAGTTTTTTAAATGTATTAATTACATTGTGTAATTTTCTTACTCTTTAAGTTATTTTCGATAATTAAATATCAATACTATGTTTTACTGTAATTTAGCTGCCAATAAGTATTTATTAATATTTTTTCCAGGATTTGCAAACCTATCTCGATTCATCTAAAAATGGAGTCATCTATGTCAGTTTCGGTTCAAATATTAAGCCGTCATTATTACCGAAGGACAAATTAAAAGTATTAACGAAAGTATTCTCAGAATTACCATATGATATTTTATGGAGATGGGATGTATTAGATTACCCAGAGTGCCCAAAGAACGTAAGAATCAGTACATGGTTCCCTCAGACTGATATATTAGGTAAGCGATTAGACTTTTATTCAAATTATTATTATTATTTAAATAATTCAATATTATTAATAATTTTGGCAATATATTTAATTTTAAAATACTGCTCCTAATATAAGTTTAAAATTGTATGTAACCATCAACCACCAAATGTTTATTTAACATGTATTTAAAAATTGTTACTATTCCTATAAGTTTGTAGCAGGTTAGAAAAATCTTTATTAAAAATTACGAGTATGTCAACTAAATTAACCATGTTAACATCATTTTTTTTTTCATTTAGCACACCCAAAAATTAAAATGTTCATCACTCAAGCTGGTTTACAATCAACCGATGAAAGTATAACCGCTGGAGTGCCGCTCCTTGGTATACCCCAACTTTGGGATCAATGGTACAACGCAGATCACTACCTCATACATAATTTAGGACAACGAATTAGTCTAAGTGACCTTACAGAGGATACGCTGAGGACAGCCATACAAGATATTCTCGATAATAACCAAAGGTGAGAAATGCTAAGAGAAGTGAGGAAATATAAAATATTTCTAATTATTTATATTAAAAAACAATTAATATTTACTTATTTAATTTATTATTATAGATATCGTGACAATGTGGCAAGATACAGAGGTTTGTTACATGATCAGCCACAATCACCATTAGAACGTGCAGTATGGTGGACAGAACACGTTTTGAGGACTGGAGGTTCCCACTTGAGGTCACCAGCAGCTAACATAACGTGGGCTGAATATTACCAGATAGATGTAATATTGCTGTTGTTAGGAGTTCTCCTTTTTATTTCAATTCTTATAGTTTTTGCTGTACGTTATGTGGTCTCAAAATTTAACAGTGTCCGTAAAAGCATCGTAAAATATAAAGAAAATTAATTGTAAAAATTATTAAAATTGTATTAGAACAATTTCTGTGAAATGTTACTTACATTGGCTATACTGTAAGAATTAAAAGAATAATTTCGAAATTGTTAAAAATGAAAATCTGAACTTATATGAACTAAAGTTCAAAATGATAATCATAAATGCATTATTGTTATTCAAAATATTAGTAATAATTATAAGTATACGTCTTATTACATTTGTATTTCAAGTAATGCAAGTAGGCTGTATTTATAGTTAAGGTATTAAAATAAAATTATTAATATGGCATTTCACTTATAAAAACTCATCGATTATATACTCTTTTCTACATTATTTCTCAATCATAGTTTAAAATTTCATTTTATCGCTTTTACGTATGTATATCAGGAAACCTCTTAGTGTTTACTTACACTCCTGTCTCTTATAATCAAGTTTTAGATTTCCATGCGTTTTTTTTTTCAGTTACAAAAAAACAAATAACTTCTAGATATACTCCTAGTTACAAAATAATAACATTTATATAAAATATAAAGTTTCATTGCCAAAATAAATATATATGATGTTAGATAAAATAATTAGCATCCTTACAAAAGTTACAAATTTTTATTTAAGGTTGTCTACATAAAAACCGGCTTCCTAGTCAAGGTTAATAGACGCGGTAAATGTAATTGTGCATAAATAGTGTAATGTTAGCGCGTTTGGCATATCTAACTAAACACATGTCATTCGTGCGCAGGGGCATGAGCGTGTGATTGTAAACGCGACAGGTCGTGGGGTTCATTCCCACTCAAGGAAATTAAATGTTAAATATTTTCATTCCTTCGTTCTGGGGTCGAGGCAAAGCGCGGCGTTGAGTTCCGCTATGCAACACAATGCCTATAAAATTTGGTGGAAAGTTGTTAGTGGAGTAACTTGACACTGGTTCCCTCTGCCTACCCGGCTACACGTGGGATACAGCGTGAAGCTGGAAAAAAAACGAAATACATAGAAAATTAGTATATCATTTATTTTTATAGTTAGCTCCTTAGCTTAGTGATTAATAATATAAATTAATAAAAATGGCTGATGAAATATGCCAATTCTTACTGGCAAAAAAATATTTGAAGCAGTTACTTAAAATTTTTGCTTGATATTAGATTCAATAGGCCCACGGAAGCAAGATAGGCTATCTTTGCCTATTTGCTGCAAGAAAAAGTACAACCGTTTATAACATCTGATGTGGATGTATAGATGTTGAAAACATTAATTCCACAATAATGTATTTTAATCCTGATTCGCATTTTTCTGATGTGATAGTGATGTGGTGTTGTGGCAAAAATCTGTGCACAGGATGGTTTAACACCACGGATATTTTATTATATACATATCATGAAGTCAGTATAATTATGTATATCATTTTCAACGAAAACGTAATGGAAAATGTAAATAGTTTAAAAAAGATTATTAAGCCGTAAACGGAAATAGTTTAAAAAATATTATTAAGCCGCCTTGTGGGTGGCCACTAATGTTTAATAAGACATCATGTACTTTTTAAGTGCAAAAACAAAAAAATTATATTAAACACAAGAAAGTACAATTCAATTTTAATTCAAGAAGCAAAATAGGATTAAGAAGCAACAACGTCTTACAGACTAAATTACGAGGTGACGGAGAGTTGCGACAGCGGCGCGGCGCGCTCAAACGACTGTCTGTACGAATTAACTCACCTGGAAATCTATTTGCATTGCAACAGGAATTATAACATTTTCGACACACAGCAGAGTAGGCAGAGAGAACCTGGCGCTAAAATATTCCGTTCCCCATCATCCAATTCTGAAGGCGTTGCGTGTTTAGTGGCGGAACTCAACGCCGCGCTTTGGCTTCCGGAGTGACGAAAATGAAAAATTTAATCCTTGAGTTGGAATCGAAACCACAACCTATCTTAGCTGACTGACTTTAGCGAAAGTAAATTAATGGCTAAAAGCGATAGTTTTGGGTTCGAATTGTATATTTTTGCTTATTTTATTGTTTAGTAAAAAATTGATTTGAACAAAATTATTAAATTAAAAATTATAAAATAAAATTGAATTGTCATGTTATAATTGAATTGTTCTTTTATTTTAACCAAAAAAAATACACAATTACAAATTAAAATAAATAATACAAATTTAGTAATACTACTTGCACTATATTTTATTATTAATTCAAGTAAACTGTATCTAGTATATGCAATATACAAATTATTACTTGGCCTAACTACATGCTCCAAACCTCTTAGGTCTAAGTTTCTATCAAACAATCTAGAGAAGCCAATATTGAATCTTAGATACAAGTTATTACAAATACATCCATTTGAATATGTATTGCTATGTGTACATGCATGTTTTTTTTTATTTCACATTATATATCGCCCACACGGGGAATCTGGGAACCTAATGTTAAGATGTTACTTTCCCATTAAAAAAAGGTTTCTTTCCTAGATTATATGAACGCCTCTACAAACTATACGTACATTTATTTATACATAAAATTGGAATACCGCATATTATACAGTATTATATTATATTATCAGTATTATACAGTATTATCACCAATACAAGAAGAGCAAGAATATATTATATTGTATTTATTATATATACCTGTATGTATTTTGAAAATTGATATTTTATTTTTTTTTTAATTTTTGCACACCTACACATTTTGTTCTTCCACATGACAGGTTGGCTGGTAGAAAATGCTTCTTAGCGTTAAGCCCGCCTATTGCACATTTTTTTTCTTGTGCAATAAAGAATATAAATAAAATAAGAATCTCCATTATCATCAATTAATGGCGATTTACAACCTGAAAGGTCCTTGCCAAATCTTACTACTGAAATAGAACCGAAGATGCCAACGAAAATACAAGATATGAAAGTGATGTTCATAAATCAAATAACTGGCCTTCGTGTTATTCAATAGCGTAATAAGTGCTAAAATAAAAATATAATATATATTATATTTTTTAGGTGTAAGCAGCATTTTAGCGGAAATTATGCCACAGGCACATCATTCTACCTCAATAGGGTCATTGGAGCGATGGACCGATGCACATAGAAGAAGCTATTATTTAATACGGCCACCGAGAAGTGCCCATGCCTTAGTTCCAGAAACTTCCACACCAATAAGAAAATCAAAAATGGTTCCGAGGCGATATAGAGAACGATCAACTTCCTATTCTTCTTCGTCTCATCGCCGTAAGAGTGCAGGCGTTGAAATATAATTTTCTGATGACGATCCAACTTCCTCTTCTTCATCGTCCAGTAGGTGTAAGAGTGTAGGGGTTCAAACATCATTTTCTGATGACGATCCTGACGGGGCCACGTTTTGGATTCAGCTCTTTGTGGGAACACCAATTATTTACAATCATTGCTCTTGCAAACATCATATTTGTTCGCAAATTGTAATATAAGAAATATAACACAGGGAAATAATGTAGTTCCTCTCGCCTTTGTGCCTTCGTCGCAAGTGAACGTGTGATGCGGAGTTCGGCAATAAGAATCATTTTTGCATAAATTTTGGACGAGCAAGGTGCCCCCCTGCACTCTTAAACAAGTATTAAAAAGTATCGTGCATACGTCCTTTTAGTTAGAGAGCGATCAACTTCCTATTCTTCATCATCCAGTAGCTGTAAGAGTGTAGGCGTTCAAACATCATTTTCTGACGACGATCCAGACGGGGCACCGTTTTGGATTCAGTTCTTTGTGGGAACACCAATTATTTACAATATTTGCTCTTGCAAAGATCATACTTGTTCGTAAATTATAATATAAGAAATATAACACAGGAAAATAACGTTATTTACAAAGGCGAGAGGAACTACATAGTTCCTCTCGCCTTTGTGCCTTCGTCGTAAATGAACGTGTGATGCGGAGGACAAGGCACCCCCCTGCACTCTTAAGCAAGTATTAAAAAGTATCGTGCATACGTCCTTTTCTCGCCCCGATGCAACTGTCCACGGAAGCCACATGCGACGCGAAACAAAGACAGTTGTCATAATTGCTGTCTCATCTACCACGACGCGACGCTTTCTCGATCTGTTATATAGTATTTTACGATCGATAATCTGATGCAATGAATACAAAAAATAAATCTCTTTAGACTTCCAATGTTTGTGAAATTGGTAAGGAAGGTTCTTCTGCAAATTCCAGCTTGCTTCGGTCGAAAAGAATGAGAGATGAAAATTTACCGGTTGAACTAGAAAAATTTAAAATGGAAATCCCGCATTTCTGTTGTGTTCAATTCGTTTGTAGCTTCGCATAAACAGCAAATGGAAGGAATAATTATAGACTTAAAAGACATACAACAAACAAACTATAATATTGTTTGTATACTATCACTTTATTAACAAGTCAAAATGAGGAATTACAGAAAAAATTGAAACGCTTGAAAATCAATATAGGAAACATCGAGAATATATAGTAATTCTGGAGAATAAATTTGAGGACATGCAGAGACAGCTTATAATCTGTATTTGTTAACAATTAATACGTCACTGGGTGCATCCAGCCATGCCGTAACCCTACTTAAGCGGAAAGTTAACAATCTTACGAAACGTCTTTAGATAACTGGAAAAACCAATTGTGCTTATATTGATAACTAGTAATGTGGTATTTATCACAAACAGTGTATATGTGAGGTGCTGATAAGAGGTTATCTTAGTATAACAGCACGCGCCTAGACGAGCATTCTATTATCTGTTTAAGTTCACGGATTCAGTCTATGCTAAATATTAATATAATATTAAATACTTACTTATTGACCTTTTAATATTGAAGATATTCATAATATATAGTTATGAAATATTTTATTTTAATAAAGGTTTGAACGTGAACACGATGATTGCGGGTTTGATCCCATATCGGGGAATTTTAATGTTTAATATTTTCATTTCCCGTTCTGGCAGACAAACTGCTGCGTTGAATTACGCATTTTATCATTAAATTAAAGTTCATATTAAATAAACTCTGTGGCGCAGGGGCACAAGGGTGTCACTGTAACGCGATGGTTGTCGGTTCGATCCCGACCAGAGGAAATGAAATATTTATTTACATTAATATTTTCATTTCTTCGCTCTGGTATCGGCGTTGAGTTCCGCTACTCAACACGCAATGCCTCCAGAATTTGGCAGAAAGTGAGGAACGGAGTGTCTTAACACTAGGTTCCCTCTGCCTACCCTGATGTGTGTGAAATACAGTGTAAAGCTGATTTCATTTTTTTATTTCTATCACTTTTATTATTTAGCTATTAAGGTAGTATATCGTTATAAAAGTAATTGGGCCACATATATACAAAATTGTATTTTAATTATTAATTAATTAAACATGCTATATTTGTATTTTACGTATGTTATTGTTTAAAAATGAATTAATAATATTCCAAACTATTTAGGTAAAAAATGTTCACACAGCATAATATACAAATAATTAAATTAACAAAGTTACTAAAAATTATAAAATATTCCATTCGTGTAGATCAACAAAAAACATTTAATGGACAAAAACTCTAAGTATTAAAATGAGATCATGATGTACAAAAATAAATACAAATAATATTAATATGATAACTGAATGCCAATAATATTAATCATGGGCATAGATATGAGTTATTTTCCTTTCCTCGGTCTGGTAACAAGGCAAAGCGATCCAATGACTCGAAAATAGGTCGGAGAACGAGAAATGGAGTGTCTAAAACATCACATATTCTTTGCCTACTTTGCTATAAGCTAGTGTAGCCAGGGTAAAGTGGAGAAAAAGAAAAAAATATTAATAACTTAGATGAAGCGAATGAAGCGGTATACTTGGGAAGTATGCTTAGTAGAAATGGAAGATACGAAATGGATGTGGAAAGGTAACAGAATTAACGGTACCTTAGCTGCATTGATGATGCGTACGTACCGTACGTTTGGCCATAAGCAATGCAGTGTTGATAAGCAATGCACTGTTATACGGAAGCGAAACATTAATATTACAAAAAAGGAATTACGAGTATATAGGTACGGAATCAGTTTAGTTGATTGAATCCATATTGAAAAGATACAGATAATGGCAGGTACTAACGAGGATGTTATCTTTCATGTTTTCTTTCTGAATAAAGATGAACGTGTTCAGGTGATTTATGCACGTCAAGCGGATGAGTAACGAAAGAGTGTCAAAAAAGGAACAATTAGTACCACAAACTTTAAGAGAGGCAGAAGGAAACTCGGTTGACTTAATAAAACACATAGGTGATACTAGAGGAAGGTCATCTAAAAAATGTAAGGACACCGATAAGGACATGTATGAAGAGATTGATGACATAGGAAGAGATGAAGTAGATATGCAGAGAATAAAATAGTAATTAAAAAAAATTCAAAAACTTATTTATAAGGTAAAATGTATAGAAACAAAAAAAATGTGAATCAAAATGCAAATCCATTTTCCAATCAGTTTCTAATATTTACAATGTTTTCTTTATAATAAAATTTGCAAAAGAGTCAAGTAATATATATATCTATATTGAATTTAAGACTGCCTAAAAACTACCCATGTAGAGGGATTGCATCCTACGTGAGTAAATTGCAGTTCCCCGAACCATAACCACCACTGATGAGGCAATAAACGTGCACTACTGAAAAAATAAAAGCATTTCGTGATTGTAGTGCTGAGGGGAGGAAGGACAGGGCGCGTCCCCTTAATTGTGTTCCCACATTTGACCACTGTGTACTTTTAGCATGTTTAAACTGTTTTCACGTATGCCAACTTAGGTTTTTTGGAGAATATGGAATATGGAGAATTTTGGAGAATTTGTATAATATAAAGAATCGGTCAAGTGCAAGTCGGACTCACCCACCAAGGCTTCCTTACCATTTTTAGGATTAAAGGTTAACGGAAAGTACAAATTATAAAAATTAACAATCTTAAATATGCATGGTTGTGGGAGTATACGAATACACTCATTTTGTGTGAAATATACTATAGATATAAATTTGTAGTGATTATTTCTTTGCTGACATAAATTTTCACTTTTCACCAATATTTTTTTTTTCGGATCGTTTCGTTTCAAAGGATTCGTTTCTCCTTTTGGGTTACAGAACCCTAAAACTAAAAAGAAATAAGATTCTATCTAATAAAGAGTTTATTGTTTTAAAAATATGTAACGATTCTGATTGGTAATTGCTACGAGTGTGTACTGTACAGTTGTACAGACATTTAAAAATTCGAAAATTGGAAGCGAAATTTTCACTGTAAACACATCGATTTCAATAATTGCTTTTAAAATAACAGAGACGTGGTGTGTGTATTTTATATAAATTGCTACAACAAGCATTTAATTTGTCCAGAACATGTTCACTATTTTTAACCGACTTCTGTAAAAGGAGGAGGTTATCAATTTGACTGTATTTTTAATCAAAAAATCGTACTAATATGGTCACCTGGTCCATTTTTTGTATCTTCAATCAAATAATGCCGGCTAATAAAGTAATATTTTTTTTGGGAACGCCTTTTGATAGGAACGAAAATATTTTTTTATTATTATTACATAAAATATAATTCTTTTAAAAGATAATTTTATAACAAAGTATAAATAATATATATTCATTTAATTATATTTTTAACATTTTAAATTTTTTTTTTAAACTGTTACTTAAATATTTTCTGAAAGTAAGATATAGGTAAGCAAGATTCTTTTTTTCCAAGAACTCAAATATTTTATGCAAAACATGGAGCAATTTAAACATTAAAATTCTCAATAAGTTTCTTTAATAAATGCATACATCGCAATAGCTGTCTGAATATTAAAATCGTTCTAGACCTTTGTTCTACCGCCCACACTATATTATATAAGCTACACAAGTAGATTTTAATCTAGTTTTTAGATTAAAAAATATATATATAAAAAGACAATAAGGCCGTCACAGCGTAGTGGACAGCATGTAACTGTGACGTGACGGTTTTGTATTCAATTTCCACTCATGGGACTAAATTATTTATAATTTATTCTTCTCGCTTTCAATTCCCACTTACAGGACTAAATTAATTGGGTTCCCCAGTAAAAATGTCTCGAAAGTGTAGTGAAAAGTGGAGAACGGAATGTCTTAAAATTAAGTTAAAAGAATAAAAAGACAATCGCAAATACAATAGGAAATAACTAAGAAATAAGGGTGAACAATTAGTTCAAAATTTAAGTCAATAAATTTCAATCGACTTCCCCTCATTGATATGCAGGTAGCGTTGTAGCAAATCAACATAGCCGATACTCATTCAGCCCGCGTACGCACCCTATATACGAGTATGTATCAACCCTTTCTCCATACAGTTCATTTCTTTCGAAGCCCAGATTTTATTTTATTATGAAGACGTAATAAAAAAACAATGAGATCTATCTTGTGAAATACATATTTTTGGTTTTNAAGATTCTAAAGAGTTTTTTGTTTTAAAAACATGTAACGATTCTGATTGGTAATTGCTACGAGTGTGTACTGTATAGTTGTACAGACATTTAAAAATTCGAAAATTGGAAGCGAAATTTTCACTGTAAACACATCGATTTCAATAATTGCTTTTAAAATAACAGAGACGTGGTGTGTTTATTTTATATAAATTGCTACAACAAGCATTTAATTTGTCCAGAACATGTTCACTATTTTTAACCGACTTCTGTAAAAGGAGGAGGTTATCAGTTTGACTGTATTTTTAATCAAAAAATCGTACTAATCGTACTAATATGTCCATTTCTTGTAATTTGAAACAAATAATGCCGGCTAATAAACTAAGTAATTTTTTTTTAATTGGAAACGCCTTTTGATGGGAGCGAAATATTATTTTATTATTATTACAAAAAATATAATTCTTTTAAAAGGTAATTTTATAACATTAGTAATAAAGATAAAGAGGTTTTTTTTCCCAAGAACTCAAATATTTAATGCAAGACATGGAGCAATTTAAACATTAAAATTCTCAATAAGTTTCTTTAATAAATGCATACATCGCAATAGCTGTCTGAATATTAAAATCGTTCTAGACCTTTGTTCTACCGCCCACACTATATTATATGAGCTACACGAGTAGATTTTAATCTAGTTTTTATATTAAAAAAAATATATATAAAAAAACAAATAGGGCGGCCCAGTGTAGTGGCATAGCATTTGATTGTACGTTACGGTTTTCTATTCAATTTCCACTCGTGGGACAAAATTATTTATAATTTATTCTCGCTTCAAACAAGACAAAGTGCGACATTGGGTTCCCCAGTAAAAATGTCTCGAAAGTGTAGTGAAAAGTGGAGAACGGAATGTCTTAAAATTAAGTTAAAAGAATAAAAAGACAATCGCAAATACAATAGGAAATAACTAAGAAATAAGGGTGAACAATTAGTTCAAAATTTAAGTCAATAAATTTCAATCGACTTCCCCTCATTGATATGCAGGTAGCGTTGTAGCAAATCAACATAGCCGATACTCATTCAGCCCGCGTACGCACCCTATATACGAGTATGTATCAACCCTTTCTCCATACAGTTCATTTCTTTCGAAGCCCAGATTTTATTTTATTATGAAGACGTAATAAAAAAACAATGAGATCTATCTTGTGAAATACATATTTTTGGTTTTGTTAGCTTCACGCTTTATCCCGCAAATGCACGGCAAAAATAATGTAGTGTTAAGACACAGTACATATTGTTGAATATCTTTTATCTTATCCGTTTATTTTCTCTCTCTTATCTCAACTACCGCATTGATATGTAAATAAAATATATGTTATCACAGTGCAGTTACATAATAGATATAATATTTTTAAGTTTTATTATGTTATAACGTTACATAATTAATATATTTTACGTTTTTATATTACGTTAGTTTTACGCCTTATTCACATAATGGGGTAGGCAGATGGAAGGAGGGAACCAAGTGTTAAGACTCCGTTCCCATTAAGACACTTCCGTTCCCAACTTTCCGTCGGATTCTAAAGGCATTGCATGTTACATAGCGGAACTTAAGGCCACGCTTTGCCTGGTTACCAGAGCGAAATGAAAATCTGTCTTGTTTACTACTTTCCCCGAACTAGAGAATAAAAAAATAATTTTAAATAACAACGTATAGCTATAATTGCTATATTAAGCTGCCATATTTAATAATTAAGCCTATAGTCAACACCAATCAAAGTCTCATTGTTATGACAGATAATGGAATGCGGTTCGAACCCGGTTTCCAGAGAGAGTTGTCCGATTAATTATGAAGGTTCACAGACATGGGGTCTACCGTGGACCGTCAGTTGCATTTATGGGGACCCATCTTATACTGAACTGACATTCGGTTTCTATTCGAATTACCATTAACAAAATCTTATTTATAATTCAAGGTATGATTTTATATTGTGAGTTATTTTACATTTTTTTTTGTTTTCCCGCTCTATTCTGCATATATCAGGGTGGGCCGGGTGAACCTAACATTAAGACATTCCGTTCCTCACTTTCACTTTCCCTATTTTCGAGACATTACGGTAGAAGTCAGACACTGTACTACTGTGCCAACTATAAATAACTATAAATGTGTTAAAACAAGTAAGCTAGTCGAAAAATAATTAATTCACATCCTGCTATAAATGGACTCAATTTATATAATTATATCATATTTACATAAATCTATGTACAAATAAAAACTTTATATTTGTTAATCATTTCATTATGCATATTTTATTATTATCTTTGTATCATAAACCTTGAACACGGATTTCAAAAGATTTTTGTTCTCGTCACGCTGTAACACGCTGATAGCAGGGTAAGCAGAGGTTAGGACACTATGTTCCTCGTCATTACACTTTCGTCCCATTTTCTATCGAATTCTTAAGGCATTGCGTGTTGAGTGGCGGAATTTAACGCCGCGGTTTGCCTTGTTACTTGAGCGAAAAATTAAAATTTTAAATTTCATTCTCCTAAATGGCAATCGAAATGTTATATTGTTTCTATTGTTTTTTTAATAATATGTGTTATCTCTGTTCACGTGTCAGATACTGTACTTTAAGTGATACGACTTTGTCTGGAATGTTACTTTTGACCTGAGGCGACAGATTTGAACTTTAGCGTAGAGTTCATTATACATTAATTAAGATAATAGTAATTAAAAAATAATTAACCGACTTAGATATAATAAAGTTAAGTATTTAATACTAAAAAATCATCTAGATATTTGAAAGAGGTCGTAGTGGCGGCACGAGGGTGTGACTGTAACGCGACGGTTGTGGTTTCGATCCCCACTTGAGGAAGTGAAATATTTATTTACGTTTATATTTCAATTTCTACGCTCTGGGTCGAGGCAAAGCGCGGCGTTTAGTTCTGCCAATCAACACGCAATACCTCTAGAATTCGGCAGAAAGTGGGGAGCGGAGTGTCTTAACACTAGGTTCCCTCTGCCTACCCCGCTGAGTGCGGGATACAGCGTGAAGCTGATTTGATTTATATTTGATAGTTTCACCGAATGTAAAGGTTATAGCTACTGACAACTTATAATGAATACTTGTTTGAATTGTTCGTGACTTCCTCCAAGGTTACGATAGCGGAATTCGTAGAGGTCGTATATCAATCTCAATCTAAGTTTTTTGGTCATTTATTTAATAGTACATAAAAAGTCTGTGTAAAAATCTATGTAAAGGCACGTTTACTAGATATTTATTGCTATACTACATGTTGAATAGAAATCTCTTAATTAAGTTGCTTAATCTTTTATTGCTTAATTATTTATTTATTTAAAAATGGTGAGGTCGTCTTAGCGCAGGACGTGACGGTTAAGGGTTCGATTTCCCCCTGTGGAAATAAATGAATTATTTTCAATAACTCACTTTAGAAACGATCAGTGGGGCTTTATGGCACGACTGTGCAGAAAGGACTGTCGTAGCACTTAGTTTCAGTTCTTACTAAAAAAAAAAGCAGAGGTGAGTAAAAAAGTAAAAGATTATTACAAAATTATCATATTCATTTCATCATGTCTCTGTAAAATTACGTAATAATACGAGGCATTTAAGAGACACACGTATATACATAACACGTATATATTTTGAGGTCATTTGCGCCGCAGGGTCAAAAGCGTGTGACTCTAAACACGATGGTTGTAGATTCGATCCCCACTTAAGGAAATTAAATATTAAATATTTTCATTTGCTTCACTCTGCTGTCGAGGCAAAGACGTTGAGGTCTACCACTCAAAACGCCATGCTTCACGAATTCGACGAGAAGTGGGGAACGGAGTTTTTTAACACTAGATTCCTTCTGCTTATCCTGCTGCAACACCATATATACTGTCTAAGCCCATAAATAATTTTAGCACTTCAGAAAAATGACACGCGCGATTTGAAGAGACACATCGAGATCTCATGAGAGGAGATACGTGCCAACGGCTTTATCTGTAACCCCTTATTGTATCAGCTTCCTGTCACTTACAGTTTGTATGATAACAGTACTTGTTGTCGTGCTCGTTGTTCGTTTTGGTATATTTTGCTTAGCACGCGTTATCTCGAGCTGATATCGAGTGCTCTAGAAGTCAAATTAAAAAATATAACTATATTATATTTCATAAATAATTTCTCAATTGTCTCATTAGAATGAATTCGATGATGTTAATTTTCAATTATATCTTAAATATTTTAATAACACTAATATATACCTACATACAAAAAGAAGGAATAACAAAATAATTAAACATTTTCCTAACTACACTTACTTACTAAGTACACTTCATGCTGTATCCCGCACTTAACAGGATAGGCAGAGGGAAAATGGGAACGTAGTGTTAAGGCACTCGTTCCCATTTAGATACCCATTTCCGAAAATTTCTGGAGGCATTGCATGTTAAGTGATACATGTTAATGACTTTCCTCGATAAATGGACACTACAAAATAAATAATAATACAATTCGAACCAGTAGTTTCTGAGATTAGCGCGTTCAAACAAACTTTATAATATTGCTATATATTAATAAGTTGTATATAAGTTATTCTCAGTAAATTGTTTACTTTATATATCGAAACTGGGTTTTACAATAATTTTATATTATCATAATATTATGTTTGTAGTGTTAAGGGTATCGAAAAGATCATGTTGATTTAATGAACAAACGGACTTACCATTTTAAAGAGCAGTCTTTATCGTTATTTACCTTAAAATTAAAGCTTATATTATAAAATATTTCGATAATATTGAAATGAAAGGTAGTTTATTAATCAAAAATATATTTTCGATCTACTTGTGGCGCGATTGAGATGTAAATTTTAATAGTGTTCTTACATGTCCCAATACTTTTGTGTTGAACATTAAAGAAGAAGTTGGTGAAAACTAATGCATGCTACCCATGGGATAAGTACACCGAAAAATCTAAATTGCAAATATTACAAAAAATCTACAAAACATACTAATTTTTATCCTAACGACTTTTATATAATTACTTGTATTTAGAATTATATATATTTTAATATAGATATAAATTCTACAAGAACTCTTAACATCTTATATTCTATTTATACTTATTTGGATGGTCCAATAAATTAAGGTGCTCGGTTCAGAGATGTTCACAGCGAGGTCAAATTGAATAAATCAACATTGAAACAAGAAATAGCGCTCAGATGTAATTGGCACTTAATAAGGACCAAGAATTTGCTAAAACTATGAGGTAAAAGATGATTCATGACCAGTGATTCATGATATCTCTTAGTACGGTGAGGTCTATACGACCTCACAAAATCAATATTTTTTTTTAAATATTGAAAGTCATAAAAATATTGATTATAGATAGTAGATGCTTACGAATGATGACAGAGTGAAGTGTACGAATGGTACTTGTTATTTCGTCTCTAACTAAAAAAATTTTTTTTTAGTTTCATGCTGTATCCCGTATATAGTGTAGAGGGAACCTAGTGTTAAACACTTCGTTCCCCACTTTCCACAGAACTTGAAAGGCATTGCGTGTTGAGTGGTGGAACTCGACGCCGCGCTTTCGCCTTAGTATGAGAGAAAAGAGATAAAAATATTAATAAATAATAATTCATTCTATGTAATGTGTGTACTGTATATTTTTCATAAAAAAATTATGCCATTTTCTAGTTTTAATAAAAGTATTATATTTAAATGAATATAATATATTTAACAATCATAAAACTGAAAAAGTAATTTTCTAGTCATATTAAAGAACCATTACAGTACTTTAGTAAAAATATGGCGAGGTACAGGGCAAATTAAATAAATTGTCTCGTAGTGATTCATAGTAAGTGCCTTCAAATTTCGATAACTCACAGGGCGTCCTCGTAAACGAAGATTGGTTGAGATGACCAAATTTACTTAGACGCCACTCTCACTACTTGTACGGGCAGTTTGTACAGTTGCATACAAAAGTGTTACTTTTTATGACTTTTTTTTAAATGTGTTTGGTTTTTTTAACTTCAAGCAGACCTGGTTTTTTTTAACTTCAGGCAGTCCTGCATGTAGCAGGATAGGAAGGTGGAACCTTTGAACCTAATGTTAAAAAATTCCTACTGAGTCACTTTCGTTCCCCACTTTCCGAAAAATTCTGGGATCCTAGATGCTCGGTAGAAATTGAATCCACAACCTGTCGCGTTTTTTTTTGGATGACTCATTACAATATTCGACAAAGATTTAAGTCTATAAACTAAATAACATAAAATAAATATCCATACTTTACTGTTTGTTATATTATATTCCTTTTCAACAAGTAATTTTCGTAACGACTGTATTTTTCTCGATGCTCGAGAGTTCACGCAAACATTTTATATGAGTCATAAGGCCCCCAATATTTTACGAGTGCTATGAATTTTATGTGCATTTCGTGTTGTCCATTGCTTTTATCTTTTGTTATTGTATATTTAAGACAATAAGAAAATAATTTATTATTGACAGGAACTTAGTGACACTAGTGCGACTGTAAACACAGATCTAAGGATCTCTGGTAGTAGAAACATTCGAACCGTCTTCTCTATTGAAATTAAGATGTTTTGTATTTCAATAGCCTCGCGGATCATTCCAAGAATATATTTGTTTTCCTAAGCGAGGATGTGGGGCTTATCAAACCTTAGTATCTTAACCCTAGGTTCCTTCTGCCTACGCTGCTGTGTGCAGGATACAGCGTGATGCTGATTTTTTTTATATAATGGGTGGGTTCATCCATAATGTGCACACACACAGCTGACTTCGATACCTATTCTTGATATCAGAGATGTGTTCCTTCACTCTAATACCGTTGCTTTTCTTTGTTTGACTGATATTAAAATGAGAAAAAACACACCTTCGATAGCTAGAAGATCAACGGTTGAGCAACCATGGCGAAAGGTCAAAGTAATACAGTATATTAAAAAAACCATTCGTATATTTCAAGCAGGCGAAGCCGCGGACGGATTGCTAGTAAATAACTCAATAATATCATATAATAAATAGCTCAATAAAATCGTATATCATTTTATAATTATATGTAAAGTTTAGCGGTTTCAGAACCCTTCGAAAACCGATAATCCCGGTAACGCTACCAAAATGTCGAGACAAAGGGTTTGGGAAGCTTAGTTCGAATAAAACTCGAAACGTGAAAGGAATTACGATTTGAGTTGTATGCACATAAGCCGGTCTTTCGTGGACTGTCGGGACGATTAGCCTTTTTGTATTGTTGATTGCAAACAGAAGATATCGTTATAATATTCGAGGCCAGCCGTGGCATAGGTTCTGAGTTCAATTTTCGCTCGAGGTAAAGCAATATTTAATATTTTCATTTCTTTGCTCTGCTATCGAGGCACTATATACATGGCTGGGTAGACAGAGGGAACCTGGAGACCTAGAGACACCTCCGTTCCCCACTTTCCGCCGAATTCCGCAGTCGTTGCGTATTGAGTGGCAGAATTCAACGTCGCACTTTGTCTCGTTCCCAGAGGGGGGAAACGAAAATATTAAATATTTTTTCATTTTGACGAGTGGGAATCGAATCCACAACCTATCGCATTTACAATCTCACACATGTGCGCCGCGACTAGCCTCATAACAAATGAAATAAATATTTTATTAATTTAATCTATTGAATATAACTACTTGGTTCATATTAGAAGCTATTTCGTAAATTACGATTACATATTTAAAGTTATTCTACTCGAAAATATGTTCCGTTCATAAATATGAAACTGCTCTGGACAAAATTGCTAAACTTGTTTCAAAGTTAAATACGCTACAGCATCAGACAGAAAACCGTAAGCTTTTGCATCGGTAGCTAGATTAAATATATTTATATTATAATATTAGAACTAAATTTATGTATTTTATAATTTTTGAAAATAGGAGACAGAAATAATAGGATTTTTATAATAACTTGCAGATCAATAAATAGTTTTTGTAAAATTTTGCTCCAAAATACAAATTCATATTAAATTTTAACGATGAAATACTCGAATTTAAAATTTATTTCTTATAGGAATTTCTTTAAAAAAATAGTGACGCTTCACTGTGGCAGTTACTGCTACATCCAAATAAAATAAAACAAAAGCATTGTATTTTTACCTCATTCTCTATTATAATAGCTAAAAGGTCTAAGAGATATTTTTAAGTTTTTCGCAAGATATCTACGTCAATGTACAGTAATGATCCCGGCGACGTATGCCCTCCATACGACATCGGAATTTTGATAAGGTTCAAATTTAGAAGGGGGGTCCTTCTTTGGGGATGAAGGGTGTCAACAAAACTGTATACATTGTAATAAGTATAGCAGCGACGACGTGTCTGCCACAAGTTTTTATTAGGTTATAATATTTTTTCCTCAACATACATTTTTTATTTCATTTCAAGTTAGACCTATAGTAGTAACGAAGAGTTTTCAAAAGTGTTTATTTACATAATAAAGCAGACAAAATTTTATTTTATATTCTAATCAATAATAACTAAAATATATTTCCAAATACCATAAAAATTCATTGCATAAAATTTATTTATTTCACCAACTTTTTTAATTTACTTAGTATACTAAAATCCAGAAAATCCATTTGAATTAAACAAAGTCACGTATGAGCTTTTGTTAGTAATTAAGCTCGTAAATAGATTTACGATATCTCGTAGACTTTTCATATTATTATATTATATTGTTGCCGAAACTTTTAATTGAATTGATCTAATGCGAACATTTCACAGTGATAGCTATTGAATTTTCTAATTATAAAGAAATTACTTTCTTAATAAAGATTTGAAGAAATTGAAAAAGATTAAACGAAAACTTATGTATTTATATTTATTTGTGTTCAGGTTTAAGCTGTTTTTCGCTTACAGAATGGTACACCAAATGAACTTGATATCAGTGGCAGAACACAAGGGGGACGACTATGATAACATTTACAATCTGACACTGTCGCACTACCACTATCAGTTCCTTTGCTTTCCTTTTTTAAATTTCATAATATACAGTGCATAAAGCAACCCAAACGAGTGCTAAATCACTCCGTTTCTCACTTTCCACCCAATTTTCGATTCAAAGCGTGTTGATTATTGGAAGTGTATGTTTTGTTTTAGGAAGCGAAAACAATTTATTACTTCAAGCGATCCTGGCTAGAACCAAACCCTACTACTATTTCAGCAATTTAGAGTATACCATTAAGATTTTTATAAACGATTGTATAAATAGTACATTTATTATAGACACAAATAAATATTCATAGCTATCCAGCATATCAAATATAATTTTCGTCCATAACAATTTATATCGACAAGGAAGGCGGTAGGCGGAAGGCGGAACCCGCGAAATTGTCTCTAAGATTTGTGAGCACGCAATAAAATGCAAAAGGAATATTTATTGTTTTATCGTTACTTTTATAGTGTGCCTGATTTAGTGGCAAACGATGTTACTGCGGGGCTGTCCGCTATTTCCGATTTCACGCGAGACTGAGCTTGTACAGTGTACAACTGTACACCCTATACTACGAGTCCTTGTGGTAGCTTGAAATGGAAATACAGTCATAAGAATTAAGTAGGACTAGGAGAGACCTGTGAGATTGAAAAACTATTGTAATTGACTAAAGTACAAATAACGCCAAATATTATAAGCTAAGAAACTATTGGAAATATTAAATAAAGTGGGAAAGGTAATGAATGAAACAAGGCTTCAAATAATTATTAAACAACTAAAGGGAATTATCTAGCAGTATAATAACAATATCCGATTCTAAAGAATTCATCGGGCAGAGTGACGTTAGCGATCCTCCTCTTTCGGTCGCCGTTGTCAGCCTTAAATAGTGCCAGCCAGTAATTAGAGTCGTCCTTATATAACCTCTATGGTCATTATTTCTAACAATATATACTTTTTTTCCTGTATCCCACATATAACAGGGTAGGCAGAAGGAGCCTAGTGTTAGGACACTCCGCTCCACACTTACCGCCGAATTTAAGTAATGGAACTCAACGTCGCGCTTTATCTCGACACCACAGAAAAGAAATGAAAATATTAACTTACTAACAACCCGTCGCGTTGCTTATACAACTGCACCAGCTGCCCTCTTAATATATATACTAGCGGATGCGCGCAGCTTCGCTTTCGCAGTTCAATGAAATATTTTTAAGAGTATCAATTTCAAATTTTATGAAAATCGGTAGAGATTTAAAGATTTTTTCATACAAACTTTCAATCCCTTATTTGCGCCCCTAGGGGATGAATTAAAATAAACCAAGAAACATGTGTTCAATTAAATATTTTTAAGAGTCTAAATTTCAAATTTTATAAAAATCGGTGGTGATTTCAAGATTTTTCCATACGAACTTTCAACCCCTTATTTGCACCCNATATCAAATATAATTTCTGTCCATAACAATTTATATCGACAAGGAAGGCGGTAGGCGGAAGGCGGAACCCGCGAAATTGTCTCTAAGATTTGTGAGCATGCAATAAAATGCAAAAGGAATATTTATTGTTTTATCGTTACTTTTATAGTGTGCCTGATTTAGTGGCAAACGATGTTACTGCGGGGATGTCCGCTATTTCCGATTTCACGCCAGGCTGAGCTTGTACAGTGTACAACTGTACACCCTTTACTACGAGTCCTTGTGGTAGCTTGGAATGGAAATACAGTCATAAGAATTAAGTAGGACTAGGAGAGACCTGTGAGATTGAAAAATTATTGTAATTGGCTAAAGTACAAATAACGCCAAATATTATATATATACTTTTTTTCCTGTATCTCGCATATAGCAGGGTAGGCAGAGCCTAGTGTTAGGACACTCCGCTCCACACTTACCGCTGAATTTATGTAATGGACCTCAACGTCGCGCTTTATCTAGACACCAGAGAAAAGAAATGAAAATATTAAATAACTTAAAACCCGTTGCGTTGCTTGTACAACTGCACCAGCTGCCCTCCTAATATATATACAATTGTACTATCCTTTGTATATGTGTAACAAGAACAAAATGCGTAAATAAAAAAAATGTCTTTTTTAGTCAGTGTCTAATATTATATTACTTGAAACTATAGTACGGGATGCTTTTAAGAAATATTGTAAGTATCCGTTGTATTTTGTCTTTTGTAAAAATACCTTAGGTACTATAAAATCGACACGGTATTATTTATATTGAGTATTCTGACCTCTTCTTTTTAGAAAAGGAAATCTATTTGAATAAATAATTCCAGTTCCTTCATATTTCTTAAAAAATACATAATTAAATTAATTTACAATTAGAATTACAATCACAAATTCTAAGGAATAAATCATTTTAATGAGTAAATAGCTCCCGTTTAACATCTCGGGAAAGGTATTGCAGGTGCAACTGAAAATCAATGATGATTGAAATTCTACACTCAAGCATTATTGGATGAGTTAAAGATTTGCCGTAACTTTAAATTTATCTATTAAAGATATGCAAATATGATTTTTTTTTCTTTAACAGACGGAACAGAGAGGCGGACCCTGGCAACATATGCCGGCATTTTAAGCCAGGAGGACGAAGAAGAAAAAAAAGAAGACTTTTCGCTTTGACAATAAATGTTTTATTTTATGTTAAGAGTACCTATGAGTATTAATTTCACAACCCAAAAGACAATTTCGCTAAGTTATCAATAAACAAGAAAGTAACGTCACTTTTTAATGTTTATAATATTAAAAGTGACGTAATTTTTTTGGTGTTGTGAAATCAGTTTGTGAAAATAAAAAGAGTCTATCCATGTATATATTAATACGTGAAAGCCAAACTTTATACCGATTTACGAAAATTAAGCAGACGAACCAATATAATATTTGGTATAATCATAGTTTACACAGAGAAGAAATGCAGGATGCTAATATTTATTTTAAAAATAATGCATAAAAGTACATTTTAATTTATATAATAAGTTTCACAATATTATATAATTTAAAAAGTAATACGTTGTAATGGCAACGCGTACTTTACGAGTCAATTGGGTCTCTAGTAAAAAATAATCTACGCGGGTGGTTTCTCCGGGAACGAGTGATAAATGATAATATAACAATACGTAAAGCTGTTATCATCTCCACTGGAGGCAAGAGGTCTACTTCTACCCATTCTTTGTTTTAAACAATTTGCACGAATGTTTTGTATGTTCAAGTCGATGTTTATTTAATTTTTTTTATGTTATCTATCTATATATTATAATTATGATTAAAATATATTAATAATAAAATAAATATATTACAGTGTTTTGTTTTTGTTGATTAGATGAATCTAATTATTAAAGCAAAGTTTATGTATTGGTTTTAAATGTTTGAGAATAGAAAGAAATGAGAAAAGAAAATAAAAATTTCTAATTCTAAATCTATTCTTCTTAATTTGGGTCTAATTACATTAATTATTAGCAAGGTTTATTTTTAAGATACTTCTGTCATATTGTCCAATTTGATAATTCTATATAGCTAACTAAATGTCATAATTTGCCACCAGAGCAAAGAAATGCTAATATTAAAAATTTCCTTTCCTCGAATGGGAATCGAACCCACTACCTGTCTCGTTTACAGTCGCTCGCTTGTGCCGCGCTGGCCTCATTCACAATATTGTCCAAATAATTAATTTACTCTTATTCATTTCTCTGTATTAACAAAGAAATGAAGGTAAAAATATATCTATAACGCCATATACCACTGCGATTGAAGTTAATATGAGTTTGTATGGTAATTCTCTCGCATGTACAGTCTTTTAAGGTAGTCATTTGGTTCTGTCACTTGCAAAATCTTAAAAATGGTTGTTAACAATAAATATACTAAAAGTTTCCTGTTCCTGTTATATCAGAGATCCCACCAGTAGCAAATCTTTGTCGACTGGCTGTCTACAACCAATTAAAATTACAATAACTTTTATTTGTAAGAAATATAGAAAGAAAATTTTAATCTGTATGTTTGGTAATTTAACATTTATGTCGTTTACCTATCTGTAGAACTAAGTAAAATAGGAAGAAAAAATTTAAATAAGAATAATAAAGATGTTACGTATTCGTACATATTTGCTAAACTATTTAAAACTAATGTAAAATCGAATTTTATCTATTTATCTAAGATAAACAAATTAGTAAAAACCGTAGAGAAGATAACTGATATAGAACTTTAGACAATTTACTTTGCGAAACCAGTATCATTAAAAACTTAACCAAAGATAAAGTCAGGGTATATCTATAGTATTTCATTATTTGTAACATAGCTTTTTTTTAAAATTTGTTAATCGGGGTATCAGTTATCGCGTAAACTTTACCCCCCACCTTTTATACAAGGAATCACATTTTTCTTATTATCTTATAAAAACATTCACTGTAGTGAATGCTTATGTTTATAGTATTATGACATTATGGTAGATCCGCAATTTTAATGTCATAGAAGTTAATTAAATTTCAAACAAACGAATAAGAAGTGAGATGAGTATGCAAACCTCGTGGCGCAGCGGCACAGGGTGTGACTGTAACGTGACGGTTGTGGGTTCGATCCCCACTCGAGGGAGTGAAATATTTATTTACGTTTATATTTCCATTTCTTTGCTCTGGTGTCGAGGCAATGCGCGGCGTTGAGTTATGCCCCTCAACACGCAATGCCTCCAAAAATCAGGAAAAAGTGGGGAACGGACGTACTCATACCAGTTCATGTTTCTCTGAGCGAGAGCCGAAGGTTGTAAGATATTTTTTGCATGCTTACAAGAATATTTATACGAAAAATCACTGTCGTAAGTGCCATGATTAAAGCGATATCTTCACGAAGCATAATACAATTAAATATCGATAATTCACATCGGACGTAATATTTTTTCTTCCAATATAATGCAAATTGTATATAGAATGTATTAGAAAATTAGAATACTAATATTATTATAGGTACTTCTCTTTTTCACTTAACTTTACTAAAGATCTCACTATAATTGAATTGAATTAATTTCTTAATTATTATGCAGTAGTAAAATTAAATTTATCTAAATATTATACTCATTTTAATATATTTTTCTGAAAAACTTCACGTGGCAAAAACTAACTAGGTACAGAAATAAACTATTATTTCGGGCCTTATAAATTACCTAAAATTTTCATTAAGAAAAAAACAAATATTCTTAATGAAAATATTCTGAAATGTAACTAAAACATGATATTACCGTAATGGATATAAAACACGAGAAACGAGTGCCTTCAAAAATTCTCCTCTGTAAATACTTTATAAGGCGACGTTCAGTTTGTACTTGTACACAGTTCCTGCGGTGTAAAGCTGAGTTTTATTATTCCCATAGCAACCGTTTAAAGTTCTGGATAAACATTAAATAAAATTGAAATATAAAACAAAGAAGTAATAAAAGATATACTTGACCTATGATATATAGTAATTACTTCATAAAATCTTATCGTATTTATAATATCGAATTTGTTGAACATTTGACTATCTTTCGAATGTTTCAATTTTTTTTATAATAAGTAGATGTTTTTTTTTTGTTAATTAACCTCTTGTATCTATTGTATATGTAATGTTATACAACTATTGTATGATGTAACTATGAGAAATTTTATCCAGACCTACTAGAGTTTAAAAATTTCAATATTTTTATATTTAATTTCAATATCAACATAATAATGAAATCAATTTTATTTTTAATACAATCGCATATTAATTTACTAATTGCATAAGCTATAACTTATGAAAAATTGCTGAACGTATTATTTTCGTATGAATTTGTGACTAATTGGCAATATATTTATTTATAAAAATTTGGAAAACTTGTTTTTGAAGTTGAGGTCGTCGAAAAACGGCGGTAAACAACAGTTGTTTCACCGTAATTCCATTCCTTTAATTCCTACTCAAAGTTTTTTTTTTCCTTCTTTCTGATATCAAGGTATAACCCTACTTTGATCCCACCAAATGCGGAAGATGCTTGAAGAGTAGTTAGCAGGTAGGAATCCTGAAATTCACTATATATGGCTACTAGCTGGTGCTTGGCTATGTATTATGTACATACATATAGTATACGTCAGTAATTAAATTATATTTTATACCAGCTGTACCCTGCGTGTTAACTAAAATAGATTTGAAGGAAAGACGTTACACAAATATTCAGTTAATTTTGAGTAATTTTATTATTTTTTTCATTTAAAAAAAATGTGATATTGCAGCGTTTCAGCATTGTTTCGTTTCAATTTCATATTTATTGAAGTGCTATGGGATACATAATATTTCTTGTATATCCATCTGGTACATAAACGAATAAATCAGAATTCAGCAGGATTTCCGATGCGTGAGGAGTCCACCTGACACAGTAATGTACGAAATTCATTGAAATGACAGTAGCGCCATCTGTTGAAAATTGGTCGTACCACCTCAGGAACCTTCGTGCTCATGCACAACAACTTTGCTAAAGATCATAGTTTACGATTCTATAAGGAATATACGGACAAACGTTTTTTTATATGAAGATTAGGCTTATATTAAATCATGGAAAACAGCAGTTTTATTTATTCTTAGTACAAAAATATATAGTTAGCATAATTGTAAAACAAATTGTCTAAAGTCTTAAATCGATTAGATAATAAGCACCTGTATATTTGTTTTTTATTTGATTATCGCTGGATAGACAGAGGGGACATAGTGTAAAGACACTCCGTTCCTCACTTTACACCGTTTATTAACTTTTATAATAATTTAACTCAACACTACGCTTTGCCTCGTTACCACAGCGAAGAAACAAAAATATTAATAAATAATGATTCATTGTCCAGAGCGGGAATCGAACACAAAACGACCTCGGTATATTGTTATAATATTCAAATAGTAAATACTTAAGAAGTTTGCAGTCAACAAACATTCACCTGTAACAATCACATCCCCCTTACAAGGAAAAATAAAAGTAACCCACTGTTGTCAGTTACATGAACTGTCCCGGGGTGGGGTCGTTCACCCCGCGTATATTAGACTTAGCGGGACTTTGCAGTTTGGGAATCGATTAGTTTGCGAAAATAAAGATACAAAGTTCTCTTATATGAAGTTAAGAAAGTTTTTCTACCTTTTTCGTATATATTATCGTTAAGTTCAATACATTTTATTGGCTTTATATTCAAAAGCCTATCTCGAATTGTAGCAATTTGGATAACCCCAAAATATTAATTTTTTTTTCAATTTCACGCTTTACCCCGCATGTAGCAGGGTAGGCAGAGGACCAATTTAGACCTCCCCATTTTCTGCCGAATTCGGGCATTGAGTGTTGAGTGGCGGAACTCAACGCCGCGCTTTGACTCTACAACGGAGCGAAAATGAAAGTATTACATATTTAATTTCCTTGAGTGAGAATAGAACTCACAACCAGTCGTGTTTACAGTCACTTGCTTGTGCCTCTACGCCTTAACTCGCCTCTAGTAAAATATAAGCTTATTTGGCAATTCTATAAGTCGTTTTCACCGTAGTGTAAAACGAAGAATAAATAAATATATAATGAACACTATTTTTTAGGGTATGTTAACTTATTTTTTATAGTCACGGGACAGGTAAAGGGGATGTAACGTCGAACGATATTCATTTCTTCTTTATGTCCTCCGGGAAGTATTCAGTTTGGATTGCGACTTCCCTTCAGCATCTTATGAAGCTTAACGGTAGACTGTTACATTCAATTTATGTAAACTTTGATAATAATATAAGAAACCATTGTGAAACTCGGATAGATGATATTAAAATGAAGCCTAACATTATGCTACGTTATTTAAAGGGTATTTTCTATTATTCTCATTTATATTTATCTTATTTATAAAATTAAATGTACTAAAGTATACAAATAATATCATAGAAATAAACAGAAAGCTGTGTAAAGTAAAGTGATACTAAGTTTAAGATCGCTAACCCAAACAATTTAAGTAAATACTATTAAGGAAATTCTTAATTAGATATTTTAAGTAAGAAGCCTTTACAAATATCTGAAGAAATATTTAGAAACAAGTAATAGGAAAAGATAAATAATAATCCCACCGTTTTAGTCTATCTGTGACAATGTAAAACATTAAAATAATCCTAATTAGTTTGAAAAAAAACAAATTATTAGGTAATACAAATATAAATACATCAAAAACTTTTTTAATAAAAATTACTAATGCAATAACTGAAAATAAAAGATTTTTTTTCTTCAAACAATGCTTAATTTTCTTTTTAAAAATAATATTTTACAGTTTTTTTATTTAAAAAAAAAACGTAAACTAATAAAAAAAACAAATTTCAAAAAGCTGCCCATCAAAACTAATTAAATTGTCACTATTAAGAGGAGTCTTACTTACGACGTAAAGGTAACGTATACGTATAAGGACAAAGGACATAAGGTTTTTCCCCCGAGACCAGGGATCCCCATCCCATCCCTAAATAAATACTCTATTACTGACATACCTCACTTTGACCTTTTAGAAACATTCGAGATTATTTTTTTAAATTGCGCAACCCGTCTCGTATCACGCAGGTACAGTTTTATTTTATTTTTTTTCGTAGTGGTGAAATATAAATTTATTTTTAGTATCTTTATTAAAAAAATATAAATAATCGTAAAATTCATAAAATCATTTAAAAAAAAAAACATTTTTCATCACAACTCTACAAAGTTAAAAAGGAAACATCTCAAGCTAAAATTAAGCTCCCTGACAAGTTCTAAAAGAACACGATGTTATCCAGTTAATGGTGTTTAATAAAAAACACCTGCTACAAAAATATGTAAGAGAAACGAAATGAATTTTGTAGACATTATGCAAAGTAGATAATCTCCCCAAAAAGAAAGCCATAAATAAGGTTAATAAAAGTGCCGTTACTTGAAATGAAATGAAGAACCTACAAAGGAAATAATAACGTTTTCCTTACTGTTTCATAGATGGAAATTTTCTGCGAAGATGATATCTCAAACCATAACAAATCATACCATTGTCCTATGTGGGACCCTCGTTTTTTCCACTCCATAAAATTAAATATTTCGCTATGAAAAAAGATAATTTTATTACATTTCATTTTGCGAGTATATCTATATAATTTTATTTATGAATCATTCACAGTAAAAGCATAACTTGATTTTTAAAATTTACTGTAGCATTGAATCTGTACTATTTTTATTAATTTATTTTCAATTTATTGAAATTTCAACTGTAATTTGATACATCAGGATATTTTAATTAACTTCTACAATTCATGGGCCATTGGTGCATAGTGCGACAGGGTCTGACTGTAAACATGATGAGTGTAGGTTTGATTACTACTTTAAAGAATACATTATTTTCTACGCCCTAGTCCAAGAAGACAAGACAAGCTCTTCACTTCCAGTTGAAATCACTAAGTTCACTCGGTCTCTCTTATTATATAAAGAAAATAAAACATGAAGTTAAAAAATCTTATAAATTTATTTATTTTATTATTATAATATTTATATACTCTAGAAATATGTAATCTATATTATTTATTAACAGCAAGTGCCAAGACAATATTAAATAGCAATATCTTAACTATTAAAATGTTGCTAAAGTTTTCCATTAGGCGCTCTGTACAGCGTCGACGGCTAACGATATCATCTTCTAATGCATATTGTGCCAACTTTCAGAGACTTCCTGGGAAACGTAGCGGGAAATGTTTTGAAAATTTAGTTTGTGATAATGCTGCAGTCAGCAGTGACGGTGCAGGTTTGTATAATAAAGTATCTCCCCTACAGTTCCCCTCCAGTTCCCCTCAGGACCCAGATGTTTGGCCGAGCCGAGAGTAGATACTGCCATTTAGGTGGAAGTAAACATTCGCCAATGGGCTTTTACACCCTTAACCTGTACACACTAAAATATTTGTTGTTTTGGCAACGATTTATCACGAATTAGTTTGCTTTTTGTGTATGTTTTGCTATTCTTTTTGTTTATTAAAAGTCTGTTCATAATTTTAATGATAAAGATTATAAATAAAAAATACAACTTATAGATTTTATATATTAATAGAGTCTAGATTTTAATCTTTAATTAATTAAAATAATTTTCCAGCTTCACACTGTATCCGCATCGCAGGGTAGGCCGAAGGAACCTAGTGCTAAGACACTCCGTTCCCCAATTTCCGCCGAATTTTGGAGGCATTGCGTGTTGAGTGGCGTAACTTAACGCTGCCCTTTAACTAGACACCAGAGCGAAGAAATGGAAATATAAATTTAAATAAATATTTCATTTCCTCACATTTAATTATCTTAAATACTTCTTATATAATTTATAAAAGTATATTCACATATATAATCCAATGCAATAACCAGTATCTACTAGAGCAATGCAAATATCTCTCTATTTGCCTCCTTGCTACGAGAACTTACTCGTAGCGGTGCTATGATGCCGTGCGGTCTGATTCGAGTCGTAATATCCTACTTAATAACGTATGTATGGAGATTCTCTCATTATTACTAGAGTTGTTGTGGAAATTAAGTGCTCATTTGTTTCAGTAGAATTATACGTGGGTTTTAGTTTAGTAAATTGTATGAATGTTTTAAATAATGATCGTTGTTGAGGTTAAAATATGAGTAAATATGAGAATTTATTTAGCACACACCTGAAAGTTTTTTTTATAATAATATATGTAGTTAAAATAACTTCACGCTGTATCCCGTAAACAGCCGGATAGGCAGAGGATACTTAGTGTTAAGACATTCCGTTCCTAACTTTCCGCCGAATATCTAGGCATAGCCTAGTGGCGAAACTCTACTCTCTCACCAGAGCAAAAAGAAGATAGACAAGATATTTCCGCTAGCTTTTAAATATAGTGCCTTAAAAATAAACTGTACGTACGTCCATTGACTGATTGTTTGATCACTTTGATCCAGAAATCCGGTAAAAATCAAAGGCTTCGTAGTATTGTTCGTTTGTATTCATCCATCGTTCTCCAATATGCCTTTAGGCTAAATAAATGGAAGCTGTATAGTTGCAAATTATTGCAATTTTTATTACGTTTTCAATATTTTAATTTTGGCAATCTCAAAATAATAATTTTACCGAAAATAATTACCTCTATAATACCGCTTACAGCACTTGATGATGGAAGATACAAACCATTTTTATCCTTGCATACAATATATCTATCAATTTATTGATTAGCGTGATTTTAATATTTCATAAGCCTTTATTTCTAAATATGAAATTATGGCGATCTACGGAGCTTCGAGGGTGGCGGAGAACTATACGGCTTTGCCCTTGTTACCAGAACGAAGATATGAAAATATTAATCAAAAATAATCCATTTTTCCAAGTTGGAATCGAACCGAGAACACTCCACACATACAGACAGCCTCAAGTAAACTATAATATTTTGATATAAATTTGCTGCAGCAATATCCTGTTTTCAGTCTGCACATGAATGGTAGAAAAAGCCTCAGGCGTACAATACGCCAATTGCAGCATACTAGTACGAATGAATTTTCAATTTGTACTAAAACAATAAATTTTCAGTGTTTAAAATAATAATCTATACATCTATATACATATAAATAAAATTGAAGCTTCTGTCTGTGTATGTCTCATTGTCTTTATGTTTATCCGGGCTGATTCCTGGTACAGCTTTACCTATTTTTATGGAACTAACACTAAAAACTTTCATAACATTTTGCAAATGAAGTGAAATAAAAATCCCAAAAGACTTAAACAACGATTTATTATGCATAATAACATAGATAACCATACTCAAATAATTAATCAATTTTTCCATAAAAACACTTAAATAATAATAAATAAATACTGTCAAGCATAAATGGGGGTTGTTAGTTATCAATATAAAAGCAATTAGCATATTACTAAGAGTCTGTTTCTCCATTGGGCATCGAACCCACTATCTGTCGCACTTACAGTTACACGACTGTGCCAAGCCCTGCTTCTCGAAAAACATGAAATCAAGAGATTAATATGAGATACAAAACATATCAAAAGAATCATTCAAATAGAAAATATACAAACTTTGAACCGACTGCCTTTATTTCAGCAAGAGTTCTGAAAGGCGAGGAGCGACCTCACACGTACTCCACACTTATATACACTCCAGTTCCAGGCACAAAGATAACGACTCCTCAGGGTGTTATAATTAAATTATAAACTTTTGTTACCAGAGCCCCTGGATGAAGGGTCAACTTGCGCTTTAAGTAAATGCCGTATCGTACTCGTAAAACTTTACAACGTGCCAAATAAAGGGGTTGCAGAATTTTACATTTGTTTTGCTAACGATAACATTGTAAAAGCTGTTATAACGAATTAATTATGGTATAGATTGTTTGTGTTAAATTTTATTGACATTTATATGGACTAAGGTACGTTTTTTATGGTCTTATATGTTGTTGTGAGCAGTTATCATTGTTATGTTAACAATAGAAACAATGGAGAATTTTTTTTAATAGATTTTGGTTATATACTGTGCATTACCAAAGAAATTTGTCTTATTTATAATAACTATTTACAGAGAAAACATATATTGTAAATTTTTACACCACTCTTTCTCTATATAATCTAAAAAAGAAAGAAGTTTTGTTTGTAATGCATACAAAACCAATCGTTGAATAATTAAAACAGTTATTGAGTCCATTAAATTTTAATTCAAACCTTGTACGCCTTTGTAATTAGCCTAAATTATTTATTTTTATTTCTTCCGGCGTTTCATTTTAACTTTAATTAAGCGATAAGGTACGGGTAATGATAAAGCTTATAGCTCTGGGAACTGGAAACAGGGAACAGGGGCTAAAAGTATTTGTTAAATTAAGTCGAAAAATAATTTATATAATTTATATTTTAAATATTTATTATAATAATAATAGATAATTCTTCTACTTCTCTAGGATTACGATTTAAATTCTCGGGTAAAGAAAATTACTAGATTTTTCAATCTCTGCAAGAAATTTCTCCTCGGAAATGGATGTATGTTAGACGATGACCGTGTGTTTTCTTTTCAAAAAATTATGAAATAATTAATATATATGAAAATAATTAATATTTTATAACACCGCAATATAGGCTATATAGGAATTAACTCACAATCTTCAAATATGGTCAGACACTGGTACTCAGTACACTACTGCAATAAAATTATGATAAACTAAATAAAATTAATATTTTCCTCAATATATCTATTAGTTAGTTTAAAAAGTATTAATAGAACTAACTGAAATACATTTTCTACAGTCTAAGACGGTCATATAATTCAATCGAATGGAATCCTTCCAAAGCTATCCTCCGCTAAATACTGAAAAACTTTTCGTACGTGACTCCATCAAACGCCGCCGTCGGCTTTTCTAGGTTTGTTTCATCTTACATTCCTTTAGCAGAACCAGTTTTATTGCTCATGAATTTAAAAATACATTTGCTGCATTTATAAGAGTTTTTAATATTATATAGGAAATAAAATGAAATATAGGGTAAACGTTCCATACATGTATTATTTTACATTTTTTACAATAGATTTATTTATGATATATTTACTTAAATATAAAGCCGCAGTGCAATTGTTTCCACCGCTGTAAAAATAATTTAAAATCGTCTTAATTTTTAGTATGGCACATAAGTATACAGGGTGGAAGAGGCAGCGCTTCTTTTACTGAAACTGCATATAGGGTAAAATATTTCAAACCCAAAATTAAAAAAAACAATCAAGGTACCTCAACGGTTTGGACGTAGGATTTTTTTTTCATTTCACGATTTTTATCCATACCTGTATTTCGTGTGACGCACACATACGTATGCGACGTTGCCGCTTTGACAGGTAAGTGTGTGCGTGCCTATGTTATACTTTACAAATGGCAGTTTATTTTAAAACGATAATTTTATTATTTATTTTGTTTGAAAAAAAAACTTTTTCATTTCTGAGAATTATTTTTTTTCCGAATTATATTAGGCTTTTATAGAATAGTTAAAACTGTGGTTTCATTTAAAGTGGCGCTGACAATTCCACCCTGTATAGATATTATTTCATAGCATTTATTGTATTAACGTCGTTAATTCATGTTTGATGTAGATGGTAGATTGGAGAACGTGCCAAAGATAGTTCACAGTATTGCGTAATTGGTGAGATCAGATTAGATGCAGTCTGGTACGGTTAGCATGCAAAATATTATTATTATTATTATTAGTTTATATTCATTACATATAGTGTACACTGTTGTATTATTATATTGAAATGCAGGGGCACAAGTGAGTGACTGTAACGCAACGGTTGTGATTTCGATTCCCATTCGGGGATATGAATTATCATTCATTAATATTTTCATTTGTTTGCTTTCGTAGCAAGGCAAAGTGAAGAGCGGAGTATTTTAGTACAAGTTAACCTTTGCCTAACAAGCTATATGCATAAAGAGTGAAGCTGGAAAAAACTAAGTAAACTAATGGTTATTCGCAATTTTTTTTGCGTGGATTTTAAGTCATAGGAAAAAATTGTGTAAAATCTAAAATCTAATACTCTATAAGGAAACGATATATTTTATAAAAATATAGATATAAGTTGCATACATAATACGATGAAGTAATTAAAAGTTTTGAAGTGATGCTTTTCTTTTAAAGTTTTATTTTTAAGCCGATATCGTGATAAATGAGTCTAGGCCTGCACCATAAATTGGTTGCTTTGTATAAAAAGTACGTACTCGTACTATACAACAAATAAATTTTGAACAGACACAAGTTCTCTGCGAATAATTTCATCAGTTTCGAAATTTACAATTCCCGTTTCACGTCTAACTTTAATAATTAATCTCAATAGCTGTCGTATCTAGGCATATAGCTTTACCAACCCACTAATTGTGTAAGAATTAAAGTTTTAATATGTCCCTTAAATAGTTTGCTCTGGTGTCGAAGAAAAGCGCGGCGTTGAGTTCCGCCACTCAGCACGTAATGTCTCCAGAATTCGGCGGAAAGTGGGGAACGGAGTGTCTTAACACTAGGTTCCCTTTGCCTACCCTGCTGTGTGGTAGGTAAAGAATTTTTTTTAATTTTCTATGCTGATGGTACAATTGCTATAGGTAATAATAATCAGAGCGTAATTAACTCATAATGGCAGCATTATTATTTCACTGTAACGATCTTACAATATAACGTCTTGTTAATTATGAACTATTATTATAACCTTAATTGTTTTGAAAATTATCCGTCATATTTTAATATTTTTATACTAATTTAGCTACAAATATCATGATTTCCTTATAAAATTTCAGCCATTTTACTTTTTAATATATTTTTTTTTAGTTTCATGTGATACCTCATTATACATACATATAGCAGGGTTAGCAAATTTTTTATGGCATTGCGTGGTCATCGATAGATATCAACGCCAAACTTTGTATTGATGAAAAAATGAAAACTATCCGTTACGCCGAGTAGAAATTGAACCCACATCCGTTGCGTTTACAATCAGACGCCGCTTCTTTTGAATTATTTTACTATAAAAAATCTCAATAACAGCAAAAACTAAATTAAAAAATATATAAAAGCAAACACTATTTTAATAACTTCTTATTTAAAATTCCAAAGCATCTTTCACGTAGCAGCATCTCGAACACTTAGCACCGATGCACCGCTATGACACGCTAGTGAACTGCACCCAAGCAATGCGACACTCGGTACACTTACTTGGCTTTATTAGCTTGGCACGTGCTTGGCACCCGATCTTACATGAATGTATCTCTTAGAATATATACCTAGATGGTGGAATCTTTAAGGATTTCTGTATAGGTTGATAGTATTTTTTTGCTTTTATTAAGTAAATTTTGATTAATTAGTCGATTTTTTAAATAGAAAAAATATCTATAACATATATTTCTTTTCAGTATCACGCTGGATCTACTATAGAGAAGGTCGCCAAAAAGAATTTAGTGTTGAAACACACCGTTATGCACTTTCCGTTAGATTTAAATTTGTAATTTGAGTGGCGGAAAACAACGCCTTGCTTAAAAAGATAATTCTAAGCCTCTTTAGATTCGTCAATCAGTTTATTTGACTTTAATAGTTGACGCGATGCAAATTTTAATAAAACAAAAATATATTTAATATTTTATTGAAAGCTGTGAGACTCGAAAGTGCGCCTTTGGACAATTTTAAAAGGGCGCCAGTTCGATTCCAAATTGTAACACTATGTTCAAATTTTAATGTTTCTAGCTTTAATGTTAAATAAAATTTAAAATGTTAAAAATAAGTAAATAGAGCACTCATTAAACACGAGGTTAATTAATTTAATGTTTATAACCACTAATTACCTTAAATCGACAGCCCTGTGCGACCATAATATGATTTGATTTTGTTGTAATAATTTGAAAATATCGTAAATTGGTTTGGTACATCGACTCCAGCGTCATAATTATTTTAATTTAAAACCTCAAAGTTCACTTCAACAAAATCTGTTTATCTTTAAATTAATGAGAACATTGGAAAGCTGTTATAATATCTATGAAAATAATGATTTACTTTCTCTGTTAACTAAAGGTGAAATAAGTAAAATGAAAATAAGCACTTATAATACATTTCTTATATAGATTTAGGCCATTATAGAATACCGGTACAGAATTTCACAGTTAAAGCGACGTTTAAGGATTCGATTTTTATTAAAAATTTAAATATATTAAAGATATTAAATTTCTTCTGAACAGTTTTAAGTCTACAATAAAGTTTAAAAAAAAAAAGCAGATTAGGCCGAGGAGCCTGAGAATCAAGTGTTAAGATACTTCCGTTTCTACTTTTCTCCACAGGTTAATAAAACAATATTTAATAAAAATATTAAATATTTTACATCCTCGAGTTTAAATCGAACCCGACCGGCCTTACATAATATTATAATAATAAAAAAAAATCTATAAACTAAGAACTAAAATAAAAAAAGAATCTACAATATTTTTATACCACCATCAATAGTTTATAAAAGTAGAAATCGTGTCCATTTACGGCCGCATTTACCCTCATATAGGCCAGATGGCCGTCGATTGACCGAACGTAATGGACGAAATCTCACCTAATACACGAATATTTGCCCGAACAGATGTTGTTTGCGTGACTATTGTAAATTGAAATAAATTGTTTACTTTCTTTCTTTGATATGTCGAATTAGCTGTTACCTTGTCTGTTTGTGTGTGGATTCTGATATATGGTTATTGGTTTTTCCACTCATAGATATAGGGATAGGGAACCTAGGTATATATATATACTGACTACTTTTACTGTATAAAATTGACTCCAAATAAGTATTTTTTATATAATACTTTATAAATAACTCAGAAGTTCTTTCGTTTTTTCTAAGATCTTTGAACTAATGAATTGAATACTTTGTTGCCACGTATATATAACTATCGACTCGCTCGCGGCTTCGCCCGCTTGAACTACATAATTATTAATTAACTAATGTGCATTACTTTCGTTTTCTAATAATAATATCATTTTCAAAACAGTATCTGTACCTACGTAAATAATGAATAGTAATTTTTTAGTCAAATAATTTATATATATATATATATTTTATTTATAGCAATTTTTTCGATCCACATACTTTCAAAATGTTGTAACTTTTTTATTTATAAAGTCCTGAAATTATAACGACTAAACCGTTGCTGAAATTAGCGTAATGAAAAACGTTTAAATCATTGTTTTTAAATATAATATTATAGCAAATTTGGAACAAAAACGATAATTATACTCATAAAATCGGTGTTTGCTCCTAATATGTTAATAGGCGCTTAAAGCTTAGTAGGATTTAGGGGTGTTTGTCTGGCAATGAATAACGTTATTTCTAATATTGTTCTCAAGAACATAAAAAAATGTTTATAATTTAACGAAAGTTAGGTACTATTTAATTACCTTACCTATTTAATTTACCTTATTAACCTAATAGCTGCCAAAGTAACCACCATCCAAATTCTGTTGGATACTGAATTCTGGTGGTTTTGGGTGTCTGGTTTGGCTTGGTTCTTTATCTATAAGGCTCTTAATCTATATCTATGTTGGGTGTACTCGTAATAATATGAATTCATTCATTGAAAGAAGGATCGTATGTGCCAGTAATATATAAACAATAGCGCTGCCCTTTATATCAATACGTATGGCTAGGAGTATTTGCTATCAAAAGTTAAATTTTAAATTGGTGGTAAACTAGTGTAGTTCCTATATACTATAGTTTCTTTTTACAGATTGGTTAAAATGGTACTTGATATCGCTAATATTTACGAATAGAAGAAATAAATCGGAGCAGCAAAAGCACTAGTGTAGTCTATCCTTAAGATGCGGAAAATTTCTGGAGATGGCATAAGATGCCGGGGAATTGCTTCTTTGTATATTTCTTTTCTTTTTATATACCTAATTAAGCATTGTATTCAAGTCGCTATAATTAAATAAATTCTTTCGCTTTTATATTCAGACTTAATTTATAATAAAAAAAAATCTGGTTCACGTCCCTGCATATGGCAGAGTAGGCAGTGGAAACTTGGGAACTTAATGTAAAATACTTCCGCTTCACACTTTCCGCTAAATTCTCGCATGATGAGTGGCGTAACTTAACAGCGCGAATTGCCTCGATATATTAATTTTATAATAACTGTTTAAACTAAAAATTTACCTTTTTTATTTGAAAACAAATTAAAATTTACATTTTGCTTTCATCATACATATTTGTCACATATCCACGCCGCCAGAGCTCTGATAGGCCTAAATGGATTAATGAAAACCCTTAATCAAAATGCCTCAGCACGAAACAAGGGGTGGTTTTTGTTAAATATCCGTGACAATTAGAGTAACGATATAATCCCGGGCCCCGTGTTTGTCCGTCCTGAGTTACGGGGCTACGCCAAACAAACATACTAATATTATTAATTCATTATGAGTCTGTTGTTGCTCATTTTGATGTCAAAATTAAAAGTTTATGTTGATTTTACTGAAGCTGGCAGGAATAATACATATCCAAGTAATATTTTTAGAATATCTCGTAAAAGCGGTCGAGATTGATTTAATTTATAGTTTTTTCTAGATTTAATTAAACTTGTTTTATTTTATATCGTTAGTTAACTTTATTTATCTCTGGAAATACTCATGTCTTGCAACAGTGAAGACAAGTAGATATCTAAATATTTATGAATAGGTTTTCTTAATGTACTGCGAAGGTGAGTAGTAGGAGTGTCTTGTTACCCAGTTATTTCTGTCTACCCTCCTATACATATAGCAAGGAAGGCAAAGACAACATACTGTAAAGCTAGAAGCTGAAAAAAACATTTATCAATTCTTATTAATGAACCATCGCTTCGTAAGATAAAAATTTCATAAACATTCATAAACTACAAGATTCAAATAGCGTACATTATTTAAAAAGTTCAACCTTAAACATTACCTATAGTTTAATCTAAAAAGAAATATTCTAAAGATCTAGATATATTTTATCAATGATATCCCGGATAATGCAAGATGGCGTCAAATCCTTCACATTCAATAACGCTGCAGAGCTCAGCTGTACAGAAAAGTTTAATCTCTGTTGAGTGATGAGTGCACCACGCCCGTTTGACGGGTAATTTTGTCCACACTATTACTAAAATTATTGGATCATCCATTGCGCTAGTAATTTGCTCCCTGGATAGAGTATTATGGATTTATCTAATAATTGTTTAAACCTTTTGTTGTTTTTGTTTGTGGTTACGGTAACCCAGTGGCGTAGTGGTGACTGAAGGAGGATAGATCGTGCAAAGTGGAGTAGGTTCAGCAGGAAGGCAGACCCTGGCAACATATGCGGGGAATAATGCTAGGAGGAAGATCCTTTGTATTATAATTATGCCACTGCTAATTTATGTTATTATATTGTTTTTCTCGTTAAATAAAGTAAGTTTTTTTTTATTTTAGAAGTAAATAATAAGGTAGTATATTTTTTCTTACTGTTTCATTTCATTCGTTTTTCAACCAAACATAATTGAATTTTAAACAGTAAGAACGAACAATAGAACAGATTTGTTGTACACAAATGAAAGTGGGGAACGGAAGTATTTTATTGTAGAACAGAGTGTCTTAACACAAAGAACGGTTCCCTCTACCCTGCTATGTGCGGGATTTAGCGTGAATCAAATCTAATCTAATCTGAAATATTTAAAAAATGTATTTAAAACAGACTTTTGAAAAAAAATCTTAATAATTAAGCAATAACATATTCTTGGACTTAAATTCTGCTTTATGTGTCGGACTGACTTTCAATATTTATATAAATTTCTTCAAGTTCTCATAAAAAAAAACTATACAAAATCTATCTATATATTGTCAAGCAAACAGTTGTTCTAGTTTGTTCCTACTAAATCCATAACTGTTTCATTAGACTGCCAAGATTTCCCATCGGGCCGACTGCGTTTTATTACTCGCCATCAATTTGTCGTTACTTGGTATATACATTTTTCATATTATCATTTCGATGCTGAGCTTCGGACCGCTTTTTATTGTTATTGACAATCATTTATCTATTCAATAGTTTTAACATGCAATTTACATGTAAGAGGACAATAAGGCCAGTCATGGCACAGGGGCACAGAGTGTGACTGCAAAAGAAATAGTTTGTGGATTCGATTCCTCGAGGAAATGTTTAATATATGAATTTTCTTCGCTCTGATGTTGAGACAAAGCGTTTAGTTCGCTCAACACGCAAGGCCCCACAAATTCGGCGTAAAATGGGAAACGGAGTGTTTTAACACTAGGTTCACACTGCCTATCTTGCAGTGTGCAGGATACAACGTGACACAAAAAAAAGAAATTTAGGGCATTCACCGTGTAAATATAATGTACCTTAAGATCATTCCTTACAAAGTATATACTCGTACTTGTATTTGGTATAACATAATTGTTAGTATTTTTTTTCTACCTTCAAGCTGAGTAGGTAGGTAGGTAGGCTCATATAGCAGAGTAGGCAGAGGGAACCTATTGTTAAGGCACCCCGTACCCCATATTTACTAGTGGTATTTAAGATTAAATAGAAAGTTTATATATTTCTACGTAAATTAAAATCTTAATATACGGTACATCGTTGTGTTGCTGTTGGTTATGAGATCGAGACTTAGAAGCGCTTTTAATTAAAAACATAATCTCTTGATCTCTAGATACTGAGATGCAAAAATGTATTATCAAGTTTTTTGCCTAAAAATTCCTATAGATATATCTACTTACAAAAGATGGTTTTAATGACAGTTCTTAACATTATTAATATTTATACTTATAATTGTTAAATATAATTTTCTTTTGTTCAACCCGAAATATTAAAATTTCATAAATGTTGTCTTTTCTGCTAGTTTTCTTTTGCGTCACTATGTATTCCTCTTATAGCGTAGGCAGGGGGAATCTAGTGTTAAAACACTTCATTTTCGAGACATGTTCAGTGTCGTTACTTAATGCCGTGCTTAGTTTTGTTACTACAACGAGGAGATCAAAATATTAAGTTGTTTATTTCCCCGAGTGAGGATTCAACCTAAAACTTTCGCGTTTACATTCACAGGCTGTGCCACTGTACCACGACAGCTTTTGCTAGAAGCCGACTTAAATCTGAAATCTCTTTAACAATATTTTTTTATATCTTGCAAATTCTGTTTAATTAAGGTAACTAAATTAACTTATCTTTGCGAAAAAACTCGCCTAATTTATTCAACAGGTCACTGATAAAGCTGTCAGATAAACACCGAATTATCTACATCGAAATCTTATCTAAATCAAAATAAATTAACATAGCCCCCTTACTCTTACAATAAATTATAATGCAGGGTTACTATTTGTCAGAAAGTAATATTTTCAAAGCTCTCGCAAGCTTATTTTGCTTTGCCTTGCCCCCTTATTGGTTATCGGACGCAACAATTAGGGTTCGACACGCGCTGGAGCTTAGACCCGGCTCCCTTTTAAATAATTACCTCGGGAACAGATGACAGGGATTACATACGACCGCGCCCTAGACTATAATATAAAGTGTAAGCTATTGATAGTGATATGAATCCGAAAAAATGACTCAATAGGTCATGGATAATCCATGTTTCGTTTGATGGCATCGTTTTAATGAAACGTAAACAATAGGGACGATTTGGGAAGTGATGGGAAGTCAGTGACGTAGGTATCGTGAAGATTGAGTCATTTCATCAATTTATTATCAATTCATTATGTAAGTATATTATTTTCGTTTTTTTTTTGTTTTTTTTACAATTCTAGCGTAATAATTAGATTAAATATTTTTTTAAATTTGGAAACATTAAATATTATCGCATGGTATTACATTTGTAATAAAGACTGGCTGGTGATACAAATTTAAATCATTATTTGTTAAACCAAATCCAAAAAAGTTAAATATTTAAAATAACTATAAACTATAAATTTGATTTGAACCTTAAATCGATAATAAAAACATATAGTCATATATATACAAGTACAAGCTTTATATGAAATTTTCACGCTCCTAACAGTGAAAACCAAGAACCTATTGATGGCCATAATATATCGGTATAACGATGATATATCGTTACAAGCGTATATTATATATAGCGGCCGTTAATAATTACTTGACGCCACGGCTTCTCGACGTGCTCTATCAATTTAGTCCAGTTATTGACGTTGCGATAGCAATGTGCTATCCATCACCCAACCCTTATTGGGGGGGTGATCGAATATTCTTGTTGCACTTTTCAATATTGACATTGTGTATGAATTTTTCAAAATCTGTTTACTGTTTCGGGTTCTCGCTATATGCTGTTTTCCGCGTACAACAGGGAAGGCAGAGGGAACCTTATGTTAAGGCAGTCCGTTCCGTAGAATTCTGAGGGCATTGCGTCTTGAGTGGCGCAAATCAACGCCGCGAGTTTTTTTTTCAAAAAAATCATTTAAAAAAAAATAAGTCAAGAAAGTAACTAAATAAACTAAAACTAACTAAATTATTTTAAAAGAAAGATGAATATAGTAATATATAAGATTCTTCATATCATCGTCCTAAATAAGAAAAAATCCAAATTTATATAAAGAAACGCATTTATAATCAAGTAAAACCAAATTAAGCTGACTGTAACAATAAAAGAAAAGTTGGTAACACACCCATAACAAATTATTACGGTTTGCAATTTACCGGCACTATAGTTTAGAACAATTCCATTTTTCATATGAGAAGAGATATGGCACGTATAGCTTCCCTCCTGTATACGAACCCATAAATAACTTGATACAGGGTGCGTCATTGTTGTTGATTCCTCAAAATGTATTAAACCACAGCGATTGACTGCACCCCCACAGGGAAACGAGTGACGCACCACTATTATATATAGTGTTGTTGATTTTTGTAATTAGAATATAGTAAAATTACAAATAATAGCGAAATTAAAAAAACTCTAAATAGTAATTTGGAAACACTTAAATTGTAAAGTTAAAGTTAATAAAAAGTACCCACCCCATTCCGCTGACAAAATTTAATTTGAATCTCTGTTTTTCAGTGAAGATAATAAGATAAAGAAGATATAAGATATAGAAGAAGAAAAATAAAAAGATAATGATCCACTGAAATGAGAAGAACGAGATATAGGTCAAAATAATTACTCTAATATAGATCAAATTAGAATGAATATGAAATTGAAATTGAGAAGTATATGGCAGGTATGTAAGTAAACTCTCAGTGTTATAAAAAAACTAAATATTTTTTTACAATATCGATAACTCATTAACACATCACTATATTTAATAACTATGTAAGTGTTGTCAACATTTAGTCTATTGTTGCGAATGCGGGCCCTGCGCACGCGCAACCCTCGTCCAAGATTACTTTGTAATGGGAGCCGCGATTAAAAAGCGTATTTTATTATACCGTGCCATTGTATCCTTTCATTGTTCACTAACAAGGACAAATCGATGTAAAAAAATCATCTTCACGCTCTATCCCGCACACAGTAGACTAGGTAGAGGGAACCTTGTGTTAGGATACTCCGTTCCCCACTTTCTGCTGAATTCTGGAGGCATTGCGTGCTATATGGCGGTAGCAAAAAAATGAAAATATAAATAAACATTTAATTTTATTTAATTACAGTCAGCCTTTCAGCCCCTACGCCACGACTGGCCCCAAATGATGCGATTAAAAAGCGTACTTTGTTATACCACGCTATTGTATCCTTTCTTTGTTCACTAACAAGGATAAATCGATGTTGTATCCTTTTTAAACGTTTCCAAACAATTATTTGATACAACGATGAAAAAATATTATGAATGTGAAAAAACAAATTCAAATTTCAAGCTAGAAGAGATAGTTATGGAGTTCGTTAAATTTTATTTTTTTATTTTATTTTAGCAAAAACTAAATATATGTACCTAGTTGAAGTTTTTATAATGTATGTTTTTTAGAAAACAATTGTATAAACATCTGTAGGATATTCCTTTCAGCCAAATTTTAGAGGCATTATATGATTAGTGGCGGAACTTAACGCCGCGCTTTTGCCTCGACACTAAAGCGAAGAATTAAAATATTAAATATTTTATTTCTTCACATACGATGTTGTTATTAAATATATAAAAATATATTGAAATGAAATAAAACACTTCATTATATCAAAGACATTTATTTTATAAAAATGCGCATTTATGTTGTTACAATATATCTTGATAACGTGTCATTTTAAGCATACATCCACGAGACTTATGCGAATAGTATACCTAAAGCTTTTCATATTTAAGGTATAAATATTATTTAGCTTATAAATAATTTTGTTTTCCAAAGACTTTACTGATGCCATTATAATAAGTCGAATTGACTTAAGACAGCCTGTGAAATATTTCATATCAAAAATGGTGAAACTACTGAGAAATGTATAGAAGGTGATTTTTATTAACTCTCGCTGCCCACAAACATATAATTATCATATACAGATTAATTAAAACAAGTTAATTTTCACATGATTGCTGTCAAAACAATATGAAAATATTTTATATGGGACATTTATCATTTACGATTAATAAATAACATTTAAGTGGTCAGCGATCATTAATTGCGAGCTAAGGATGTGATTTATTTAATGAAAATCATTTTAAAACAAATCTATATATATGGGAACCCGTTAAATGAATAAATATAATTATCATTAATTTTTAATAATAAAATGTAAAACTAAATATCCTATTATAAAGAGATAGTGATAAAAGATCTTATATAAAATACCAATCTGATTAGTTGAAGCATGTATTTCTAACAAATGCATATATTAGCTTACAAAAACGTTATAAAATATTTACATAAGTATATTTAACTATTTACAATTAATGGTGCGTCTTATTTATTATATTTCAGTGTAGGACTAAAGTTGACTATTTGAAAACTGTATTCTATTTCAAATAAGAACTGGAACAAACTCACTATGAAAAAGTGCCATTTTTAATTATATCTAAATCAATCTATATTTTTTCTTTATAAGTAATCTCATAGCATATTATTTAATCTCAAATGTGTAAACTGTGAAGCAATATTATGTGAGCAAATATAAAACTATTTCCAAATGACTTTTTTTTTATATTAAGAAGTTAGTGACTTAAAAGTTCCATTTTAAAGTACAATAAGCTATATACAAACTATCCTACGCTACAATACCCTCATAATAGTACCTAAGATCTCTAAAAGGCACGTTTTGTACCTCTTGAAGCAGTGTTTGTGTTACAAATTGTTAAAGGAGTTGAATAAATTATGGAGTTCAAGTACTTAAGTTATTATTAATTAATACAATATGTGGACTTAAGTTATTTCACATTTTGCAGCATATATTATAAAATATGTTATTCTTTAATAACCTACCTTAAAATATCGAAATTCAGAACCATAATTAAAATTGTTCTATTTAAATGTCATTCATACGCAACTCTCATATTAAATACCTTTTTTACATAATAAATTGTTTTAATTATCTTTTGTTCTGTTCTGTTCTGTTATTTTGGGTGTTAATATAAACAAAATGAATAGATTACTTCTCTCGCCATATTAAAACTAATTAGACGCAATAAAGCTGATTACGCACTTAATAATAAACGATATAATTCGTCTTTTGGCAGTTTCGAATACTGGTCGCGCTCATCACAAAGACACAAGCTTAACTTTAATCACATTATAAATAATAACCATTCAAATTTTGCTCGTTCAACGATTTTGAAATTAACTCCAAAATGAAGTGATGTTTAATAATGAGAATAATGAAACTTTAGACGGCCGAGTTTTTACCGATAATGGTGCCGCTGGTCGCATACACTCGACGTCCATCGAATTCCACTGAAGAATTCCTTTTTATAGCATCCTCGCCGGTTTCTTTGAGGGGTTCCTTTTCGTCTCTGTGAATAGTAAATGGAGTTTAACTTCGTATTCAACGTTGGTCAACCGATGGATTTATTTACAAATGTACAGTTACAGTCACCGATCTAAAACAACTAAAGTTACTATTTGCAAAACGGCACTTTGATGCAAAATGCAAATAAAACTCGTCCAGCCAGCTAACAAAGAAAAAAAAGCACTCAAATAAGCAGTTAGTTTTTTGAAATGCAGTGAAATTGTATTTATAATATGTGGTATATATCTTACACTGGCGTAGTTGGAATATAACTATAGCGACCAGGGTGGCAGCGTGGAGAATAAACAAATTTTGTTAGTTTTCGTGCACAATTTTAAAGAAATTATTTCAAATATATAAAAAAATCCACTTTAAATGAGACATAATAATGAATATGATTTAATTGAAACAAAATTAATAATAAATAATGAACTAAATGTATCGATAACAACAGATCATATAACATTGTCGTTAGAGATGTTCCAGACGTTACGACAATCATATACGTGGCGCCTGCTCACTAACTATTTCAATGAGTTCATATTAAAATGCTCACAGATTAATAGAATGCTATTGCAAAACTATTCTAGGCCTTAAATATTAAATTACTAATGCTCTAAGAACGTCCATTGCATATTTACAGGCTTGAGGCGTATTCGTGTTCAAACAATATGTATGTACAATCGGCCGGCCCCAGCGAAAAGCATACTTTACTGCACATACGTTGAATTCAGACCATTTTCTTTGAAGAATTTCTCATATTCTCCTCACAAGGGCCAAACCGTAGCGTCCGCACACACAAAGCATGCAGGAAATCGACTGCTGACTTTCTATAGGTCGTACCAAGGTTTATCGGTTTTTGAGGATTGTGACATATTTTTCCAATGATAGATAGTTGAATGCTATTACTTTATTTTGAATTTTGTTTCAAAAACTGAACTAAGTAGTTACAGTTGGTAGACAGAAAAAGTATATTAGTAACGACACTCACACACACACACAATTTACAATATTAAGCTTTAATTTATGTTAGTACTAGGAGTGTTTAAATTCCATTTTATTTTTCATTTTTGTTTATTAATACATAATCATACTAATTAATTTGTTTTTAAATTGTCAACAGTGTAAAAATGTCAAATAAACGGTGTAAAAATGTTTAATAATTTTACATATCATAAAATATATATATATATATATATATATATATATATATATATATNAAATCGACTGCTGACTTTCTATAGGTCGTACCAAGGTTTATCGGTTTTTGAGAATTGTGACATATTTTTCCAATGATAGATGTTTGAATGCTATTACTTTATTTTGAATTTTGTTTCAAAAGCTCAACAAAGTAGTTAGAGTGGGTAGACAGAAAAATTATATTAGTAACGACACTCACACACACACAATTTACAATATTTAGCAAAATATTAATTTGTGATTTTCAGATTTATGTTAGTACTAGGAGTGTTTAAATTCCATTTTAACTTTCATTTATTTTTATTACATTTTCAAACGAATTAACTTGTTTTTAAATTGTCATCAGTGTAAAAATGTTTAATAATTTTACATATGATAAAATATCATATTAAAGTATATTTTCTGTTCTACCGTTACCATTTCTACACTTATGACTTTAATATTAAAATTAAAACACAATCGCCCTATATAATCCAAAAAATCCTCAAAAACCGACAAAACCGGTGCGTCCCGAAAGCTGTTATGCTTACGTCGGCGTCGGCACGAGCTTGACGGGCGGCGGCAACGGCGCGGGGGACTGCGGGCGCTTCGCACTGCAATAAGGGAGCGGGAAGCGCCAACCGTACAGACTAGCGGGCAGAAACATCTCTCATCGACACTAACCTACTATTGTATGCCAATATGCCGATGTGCATTGGTTCAATGGTATGGGATATGCAATGTGTGTCTTTAATGGATCAATTGATATTGTTAGGGATTTCTTTAAGATTTTATAAAATGGCAGTTTTTTGAGATTTAGTGTGATAGTTAAATATGATAATAATATAATTTTAAGCACACTTGTAAAATGTTGTGTGTTGGAGCTAGCTTACCAGAAAGCTACATTCGCATTATATTCGTAATGATTTGGGTGTATCAAAATTTAATAAAACAATTACCTTCCCAATTTGGCTTCATCATCACTGTGCTTCTTGACACGCTTGCCACACATAGTGGCAATAACTCCCTGCCGTCTGAAGCACAGCAAAAGTAGATCAACAATAACCAGGCAGATAAACACTCCAGCCAACGCCAATCCAATGATAGCTCCGCTTGACAGTAGTTGAGGTGGCGCGAATCCAGACCTTTCGACACCTGTTAAAATAATAAAAATAAATAGATATACAAATGAAGACTACAAATAAGAGCAGTAAATTTTCTTTCAATTTATGAACGTACAATTTGAAGTTATTAATATTATTAAAAAAGATAAATAAATTACATTTCTTATTTTATTTACTGCTCTTTGAACAGTTAGTTTTATGCATCATATTGAAGAAGCTAAATATGTTAAGTGATTTGAAAGAGATTGTAACAAATGCATAGCTGGTGCTTGTGCTGTTAAACTTGTACGAAATGTTTAGCGTAATGCAATACAAATGTTAGAAACATTCATTACAATCAATTTTGGTGAATTAGGAGTGCTTTCAAAACAATAAATCGTGCACCCAATCACCAGTTTTAACAAATTTAACAAAGATTCGACATTAAATATAATAATTTTTGATATATGAAAGCCCTCCATCTTAATGAAATGGGGTTTGAATGGACATGAAACGACAGACAATGCTAGCAGCGATAGTAATGATGCATAAATAAATCTTAAAGATAACAATAAAAGTAAGAAAGAAAAGTTGTCAAGATGCAAACATTCCAAATAACTTGAACTTGACGCAACATAAATTTTCAAACCCCATGACAAATATTCTGAATCTATAAGCGATTGTCGAATATATAATATCTGAAAAGGTATAACAAAATAGGAGGAAATACTAAAAAATAAAACCGATGGAAATCTAACGACCATCACCGTCGACAAAATTGAAAAACCTCATCTTGCCATAAAGTTAATTTATGTAACTCTTATTTGTAGTTTAGGTTTGTCAATTATTATTGTTTGACTTTGACTCATATTGTTATCCATAAAGAAATAAGACATGAAAATTAAACTACAAATAAAGTTAATTCTACTTTAAAATAATTAGATTATCCGTAAACCTTTAATTATATTGCTAATGAGAAACAAAAGTTAAATTAATATACCAGCATTTGTCAACGTATTTGACAAACATGAGATAACAAATATTACTATTCATGCGCAATTAAAATTAAAATTATTATTATCGCTACCACATACTAAAGTTTAAAAATATCGTCATCTAAGACATAAAGGGAAAATCTAAAATTTGATGAAATCACAAAATCTTAAATATTTAAAATTTATAAAGGACCATGCTAATGGTTTTAGTTAAATTAATATTGGAAAGGTGTACATATATTATCTAGCATCGAGAAGGACATGCAGTAAAGTAATTAGTTCATTCCAAAGGAAACAATAGCAGGTATTAACTATGTAACATTATTATTATTATTGTAAAATATATTTACCCATAATTGGATCAGGGCGACACAAACACACTTTTCAAATCAACATTCAAAAGGGGTTAATGGATTTCTTGACAAGCATCTTGACAGCTTTCTTTTATTGATATTTTTTATATTTTCTACTAAATTTTTATTTTTTTATCAACTAACACTCGATAACAACCGTTTATTATAAAAAGGATAAGAGACTTAAATGAATGAAGCTAAATTTTAATATTTTCAACAAATTTAATATAACATCGACTGATTTATAAGATTCACGATCTTCATCTAAATTAGCTCCATTCAATTTGAAGCCATTGAAATTACAAACTGGTTCAATTTTCGTAGTATTTATTTCACATTGGTCATTTTCTGTCCCGATCTCACAATTCCAACTTGACACTTAGAACTTGCCTAACTACACTTAACTCTATATTTTGATAGCTCAGCAATTTTACATTAACCATCCTCCCCGAGTTTAACTGCACTGGACGATTCTCTCGTTACATCAAATTTATTACTATAATGAATAAAACAATTCTTATTCTACATTGACGTTACTTATATATCGAAAACGAAATTCATGTTTTATGGCAGTGTAAATTTATTTGCCAATTCACTATCTACTGTCTTTATTATAATATATTTTAGTGTTTTATTCTATACTAATGGGACAGTATAAGCTATGATTTATTTCCAAATTAATTAGGATAGTGTTATATCATTTTGTGATGACTTTTTTATTTTGCAATGAGTTATATCTATTTATACAACAACAAATTTTATCACATAAATTCCTAAATAACAGTCGTCTTTGGACTTATTTCATTTTATTAATTGAATAATTATTATACTATCATGATATACTTTATATATAATTATATATTATAAGTATTGCAATAAAGATGTCCATTTTAGTGTGAGCCCATTGGAAAATGCTTGGACTTCCACTTGGGTTACCTAAAAAATATTTACTTACATAAATATTTATAATATATCAGGAAATGGATATAACACAAATATTGGTTAATATTATCTACAAATGATATTAAACTTAAAGGTGTATAAGCAAAAAGACTTACCATTAAAAGTAAAAGAACTCGAAGGAAAATGATAAAATCCTAACTCTAACGATGTCAATGTATGTAACGATGAATGTACTTAACGTTGAATTAAACGCATTACTGAAGATACATGCAATTAAGCAATGTTTAAGAATAGCTTAATAAATATATATTTTAAATAGATAACTTATAGCAGTTATTCCAACTACATGTGAGATAATAAAAACCGAAATATAAAGTAAACTATTGTCGGCCTTTCAGTTTTAGGCCATCTACGTTATTAACTCCACACGAGTCAAATCCTGGGCAAGATTCCATAACTGTCTGTGTGATGCACTAAATGAACTAAATACAAAATAATAAAGAAATAGATCACAATAACTGGTTAGGTCTTAAAATCTACAGATAAATTGTACTTTTACAAATAAAATTAAAATAAAATATAAAAAAAGAAAGCACAGATTTCGTAAAACAAAATTAATGATATAGAAAACTAAAATAGACGACACAATAACAATGACAGTGAAATGAATAGATTAGACTAAAAATAAACTTAGCAGCTACAATAATACAAACGCAATTAAAAATTAATGTAGACATATATAGATGGATGTGAATATTTATCATTTATAGTATGTCTTGGCGTTAATAATAACATCCTTTTGTTAAACCGTATTTTTATTTCAACTATATTAAGGAAAAACACAATATCTAAAAATATGGTCATCGGCAGTCTTGAATTATAAAATTTAAATTATATTTTAGATTAAGTATTTCTACGTGTTCATTCTATTTGAATCTAACTGTTTATTTCAGTTAATTTTAACTGTGTTTATTTTAAGAATACCTATATAATAAGGCTTATTAAACCACATTCACATCCATCCACATATGTCAATAATTAAAATTAAAAAAAAAAACAAGCACTGATTCACAGATAAAACATAAATGAGCACAGAACAAAAACAGAAGGGACGATGCGACACGAATTTGAAACATGAGGGTCCGCGGTGTACACATCGTAGAAACCCGCGCGTATTTCGTTATCTCTGTACTCACCGAGTGCAGTTTGCATGTAAAGTTGAGCTGGGAGGGAATATCCTAGGACGTTGTGGGCGCGGACGTGTATTCTGTATCGGGTGTCGGGTCGAAGTCCTCTAACTTCGTAATTGATCGCTTCGTAGGATTTAAGTTCTTCCGTAACGCAGTCCGACTCGCCTGATACACGCCATTCGCCGCTCACTTTTAATACCTGTTGGATGTCGATCTAAGTTTATTATATGTCACGGAACGGCGTTACAATGTAATTGTCTAGTAAAAAGTTTAGTTAATTTAATAACATGAATGTGGTCGTGTATCCTTCACGCTATATCCCTCACATAGCAGGATATACAGAGGGAGCCTAGTGTTAAGACACTCCGTTCACAATGTTATGAATAAATTAAACCATGTGGTTATCCACATATTGATTTATATGAAGTTTTAAATTTACAAAATCTGAATCAAATCAAAATCTAATATTAATATTAATAAAATAAATATTTTTTTCCTTAACATCGCTATAAAATATCCTTTCATAATTTTCTTTAAAATTTACGTAGTTATACGAAATTATATACTAAAAGGTTGTACGAAAAACAATTTAAGATGCTTTATAATACGTACAGGGCAGAAGCTGACTTCATACATGTCGATAGGTTCTCCGTTATGCGCCGGTACTTTCCACTGGAGTTCGTATCTATCAGCATATTTGCCATGTAACAAAGATTCTGAACTAATATCTTCCCTCCATTTTGGTTGTTCTGGTGGTGACCTAAGTAATTAAAAATATGTATGTCTAAATATTAATTTCCAAGCAAAATAATTATTTTTTTATAATTATCGAGTCAAGTTAATGTCAAGTTTGATTTCATAGAATATTGGACAAATTGAGAGAAACAACGAAATTTCATCAAATTCCTACTGCTGACTAATATTTGTTTAACTTACAAATATAAAATTTTTTTATACTTATTATACCAAAAAAACTTAACATTTCAAATAACAGATAAAGATATTTATATTTCAATATTACCTCCTAGGCATAATAACTGTCAAAGGTGCACCCCAAGCACCAGTACCGACTCTATTGACGGCTGCAAATCTAAAGTCGTATGTGAACATCGGCTGCAAGTTCTCTACAATAAATGGTGAATTGTTGGACCAGGTTTTGTTCATGGCGAGATTCCAGTCGAAATTACCATTCTCTTTGTACTGAGCCGTGTACGCTTGTATGGGAGGTCCCATATCCTCGCCGGGACCAAATATATTGAATGACACTGACGTTGCTGTTATAGTTTCTTGTTGTACCTGCGTGGAAATTGTTTTTAGGAAGATGTTTTTTAATTTTACAATTTTGTCTTGTATATAGTGGGAAAGAAGGAGAGAATTACTATTAAGATATTTTATTATTTGTTAAAGATAACTATTATCTTAATAATGGTTAATGACATAGTGTATATCTGATATACTATTATATAAGTAATTCGAGTGGCGAAACTCAACACCACGCTTTTTAAAATGAAAATATTTATTTCATTCCCCCGAGCGGTAATAGAAGCCACAACCCGTCCCATTCACAGTTGCATGATGCACTCATGCGCCACGAATGGCCTCAAAACTATTTTTAATTAGTATATAATAAAAAAAAGCAGTACTTTAAACAGACACAAAAATAAATCGCTAATCAATAGCATACCTGTGAAATGGGTCCTGGTGGGAACGCCTCACGTAATTGAATAATATGTTCCGCCTCGCCGAGCGCGTTCGTAGCCAGACATTTGTAAATACCGTACAAGCTCCTATCGACTGGCGTTACTCTCACGTAGCTGATAGGACCCGATCCATATATTTTAACGTGAGGAGATTCGACCAAATCGTACTCGTGGAATCTGGATTTAATATGAATTGAATATTGAACATGGTTTTGATAGTTTATTTTGAAATAAATTAAGAAAAAATTTAAAAATAGTAATCTACTGTCGTCGTAAAATTAGAACATATTAACAGGTATATTTGAATAAGAAACAGAAATAAAAAATCCAAAGAAAAATAATATTTACATAACATATTACAAATATACGTACTTCCATTTAATAGTAGCATTGGGTATACTTTCAGCGATACAGCTAAAGTTGACTGGTTGAGCGTTCCAGCTCCACACAGGCGTATCTAACATGTGTTCAAACGAAGGCCTGAATTGAACAGTCAAATGACCATTTTTTCTGGCTTCTCCACCTAAGAAATAAAGTGGTTAATATTTTTATTTCTAAACGTTATTTATTCCTTTGTTCATCTTATAAAAATGTATATTATATTTCGTAAACAAACTCAGATAAAACGAAAGATGGACGAAATTAGAAAAGAATTACGATAAAATTAATTATACAGTCTTTATGAAATTATCATGGGAATTAATTAAATATACGCTAGGTAATAATACCAGTAGGTAGACATTAAATGTAATTAATTATTCTTTGTCAGATATTACTTTTTAGCTTTGTCGTTTTCTTGTAGAGTCAAATTTCATTATTAGGAAGAGAAAGCTAATTTTTATTAATGAATTTTTAAATTATTATTAATGTATTTCTTTAAGCCAATGTCTAGGAAGAACTCTTAAGGAAGTTTATGAAATTTTGATAATTGTAATACTAACATTTTTTAATTTTGTGTTTTATATTATATATAACGGTATTTTATTCATTTTATCTATTTTAATACTGTTATTTTATCAATATTTCTTAAACCTTCAAATGGAAATTTTAATTAGCACAAACCTTCATTTTCCGCGACGCATTCATACAATCCATCATCGGTCCTGTTCAATTTCGATATTGTTATAACTGCGCTAGATTGCATTTGATCACCAGTTTGACGACTGCTTGTTTCTATTGTAATCCTGTAAACAATTTAAATAATATTAACTTTCCCTTAAAAATATATAAAATGACAAAAAAAATTAAGTCTAATTTTTTACAAAAAAAATTGAGATATTCAGTTATTTGTCAATTTAATGCAAATTCAAGACTTATATAATTTTTGTATGAATTACATTGTCAAGCATGGGCCAAATTAAAAATGGGACGATACGGGAAACACCAGCTTTCAAATAAAAAAAAGAATCATCAAAATCGATTCATCTAGTCAAAAGCAAAAAAAAATACAGTCAAATTGATAACCTCCTTTTACAGAAGTCAGTTAAAAATATATATATTAATAAATTTAATATACCTTCCATCATCGTTAGGTCCATTCAAGAAACGATCGTTACTACTAAGTTTCCTAAAGCTTATCTGCGGAGCTGGACGACCAGAGGCTTTACACTCCAATCTCCCTTCGGTATTTTCAGCAGACGTCGTATTTAATAATTCAAATATTTTCGGTTTAACTAAAACTTCCACTTCCAGTTCGGTTTCGTTATGGCCCGCCTGGTTCACGGCGCTGCATATATATTTCCCGTAATCCCCCGCTTCTACTCTATCTATTCTCAGGATACCTTCAATTTCGTTCACACTGAATCGTGATGTTGTTGCTAGATTCTAAAAAGTAATATTTTATGATAAAAATTGGTTTAAAAAATNAATTTTTATTAATTAATTTTATAAATTATTATATATTTTTTTCTTTAAACCAATGTCTAGGGAGAACTCTTAAGGAAGTTCATGAAATTTTTATAATTGTAATACCAACATTTTTAAATTTTGTGTTAATATTTTATTCATTTTATCTATTTTAATACTGTTATTTTATGTATATTTTTTAAACCTTCAAATGGAAATTTTAATTAGCACAGACCTTCATTTTCCGCGACGCATTCATACAATCCATCATCGGTTCTGTTCAATTTAGATATGGTTATAACCGCGCTGGATTGCATTTGATCACCAGTTTGACGACTGCTTGTTTCTATTGTAATCCTGTAAACAATTTAAATAATATTAACTTTCCCTTAAAAATATATAAAACAACAAAAAAAAATAAGTATAACTTTTCACAAAAAAAATTGAGATATTCAGTTATTCGTCCATTTAATGCAAATTTAAGACTTATATAATTTTCTTATGGATGACAATGTAATCTAAAGCATAGGCCAAATTAAATTAAAATGGTACGATACGGGAAACACCAACTTTCAAATAAAAAAATGAATCCAAATCGGTTCACCCAGTCACAGTTATAAGATAACAAACAAAAAAATACAGTCAAATTAATAACCTCCTCCTTTTTAGAGAAGTCGGTTAAAAAATATATATTAATATATTTAACATACCTTCCATCATCGTTAGGTCCATTCAAGAAACGATCGTTACTACTAAGTTTCCTAAAGCTTATCTGCGGAGCTGGACGACCAGAGGCTTTACACTCCAATCTCCCTTCGGTATTTTCGGCAGACGTCGTATTTAATAATTCAAATATTTTCGGCTTAACTAAAACTTCCACTTCCAGTTCGGTTTCGTTATGGCCCGCCTGGTTCACGGCGCTGCATATATATTTCCCGTAATCCCCCGCTTCTACTCTATCTATTCTCAGGATACCTTCAATTTCGTTCACACTGAATCGTGATGTTGTTGCTAGATTCTAAAAAGTAATATTTTATGATAAAAATTGGTTTAAAAAATTAAAAATGAGTCTGTCTGTTTGTAAATGTGATTATTGTGGGTTCGATTCCCTCTCAAAAGAATGAATTATTTTCATTTCTTAGCTTTCGTGACAAGATAGAGCGGCGTAGAGTTTTACCAATTTTAGAGTTTCACCAGTTTCAACACAAAATATTTAGAAAATTAGGCGGTTCTTTGAAAATGGATTGTCTTAGGTTTCCCCTCTCTATCCTGTTATACGAGTATGTTTAACAAAGCGTAAAGCTAATAAAAAAAATATGTACATATAAAAATAAATTGAAAGTAGTCACGTAGCGTCGTTGTATACATAAAATATATTGACATAGCAATATTATAGAAAATTTTACCTCGCGCGTCGAAGCCTTTATCCAAGAATACGTTGGTGGGGGTTGACCTCGCGCTTTACAGGTAATAGATGCGGATTCACCTTCCTTGATAACGACTCTTGGTTCACGTTCTTCCATTTCTGGTGCAGTATAAACCTGTTACATTTTATAAAATTTAATAAATTGTTTAAATTTTATTTTGTAATAAAAAAATAATTTGTAAAAACACTTTTAAACAAGTTTTACAATATATGTATAAAAAAGGTTAGAAACCAAAATTAGCTTTTTTTTTCTCTGTTTTCTTTTACCTGAAGCTTAATATTTTTCTCCGCTAGCTCTCCAGTTTGTATGACGACCGCTCGGCAGGTGTAGGTCCCGTCATCACTTTCCTGTACGTTTTTAATTAAAAGACCATTTGCATGTATGACATATCGGTCTCCTGTCAATATCTGTAATAAAATATTGTATAAGCATAACATGAAGTCTTTATAATAAAAGATATGATATGAAATTATTTTTTTAATATAAGGTTATAATTATTTTAATTACGACAGTTTGTGAGTTTGATCCCTCTCGAGGAAATAGAATATTTAATATTTTCATTTATTCGCTCTAGTATCTCTAGTCGAGGCAAGTCGTGGCGTAGAGTTCAACCACTTAACACGTAATGCCTCCAGAATTCGGCAGACAATGAGAAACGGAATGTTTTAACACTGAGTCACTCTGCCTACCCTGCTGTGTGCGGGATACAACCAGCAGTTAAAAAAATAATATCTGTAATTAAATGTATTATAAAAATATAGGTATTATTTTAATATCAAAAGTATAAATACAATTAATAAGTATAATGCTTACGGATGTTCCTTCTTTGAACCAATCTACAGATGGTGCTGGCTCAGCTGTAACTTCACACATAACTTTGAAATCTTTTCCTTTCGTGGCGTACTGGTTTTCATTTGCATTCGTCCATGTTATAGCCACTAAAAAATATTTAAATATTATAGTAGAAATCGTCTTGGCACAGTAACACAAGCGTGGCTGTGGGTTCAAAACGAATTATTATTTATTAATATTTTCATTTCTTCGCTCTGGTAACAAGGCACTTAACATTAGGTTCCCTATGCCTACCCGACTATATGCGGGATACAGCGAAACTCCCAATCACATTTATTAAGTGAAAAGCCGGTTAACGAACGAAACGAGGTTAACTTTTCAAAGAAGTTTTAATATATATACAGCTTTCAGTGCTTTTTCAGCTTATTCCAACGTTATAAATCCTATTTATATAATTCTGATTGAAATTGGAAACAACAATAAGTAATTAGTACGATGCTTTCACAGAAATTCAGAAAAGGGATTAAAGTTCAATTTATTTACTTTGCAAGTTAATATATATGAAGCGGTCGTGGCATTCTAGCACAGCGTGTGACGACGGTTGTAAGTTTCAATTCGAATTGGAGAAATAAATTTATTTTCCTTTTTTACTCAACACCTTCCATTCCATTTCCATTCCACACGCTATGTTTCAATGTGTCGATAAAAGGGGAGCGGAGTGTCCTAACACTAGGTTCTCTGCCTACCCCGCAACAAAAAGCTTGAAGCTGCTAAGTTTAATTATGCAAACTCACCAAATGTATCGAGGACAACGCTAGCGTTGAGAGGCATGTTCGTGTACGTCGCTTCGCACGTGTACTTCCCCGCCATGGCGGTCGTGATGGACGATATGTAAAGCAATTGCTGTTGTTTCGCCGGCATCGGTTCTGTGTAGATTTCAGGTCTGGTACCAGCTCTGGTGGGATTTAATGTTTATTAGTCGTATTTAGAATAAATAAAATAGAAATAAATTGAGTAGTTAATAAAGTATAAATACTTTATTTTTTATACTGGTAACCCCACCGCAGCTTCGCCCACTAAAACTTGTTGTATTTTACCCAATTTCTATATTTATTCGAAATTTCACTAGTCACTAGTTTTTGCTAAAAGTAACTAAATCTAATCTATTTTCAATTAGATATAAAAAATTTCATTATTTATCTTATATTTCTTATATCTTCCAGAAAATTGCACACATGCAACTATACTAAAAGAAAACAACACTTACGCAGCCTCATTAATAATGAGACCTTTAGGGTCCCTCCATTGCGGCTGCGTGACGAGCGCCGGGTCCGGGGCGTCAGCCTGGCAGGTCAAAACCACCGACTTGCCCACTGCCACCGTTTGTTGCTTTTGCATGGGGAATATCCGTAGCGTTTGACATGAACATCCTGAAAAGGAAAGGTATGTAAGTCGTGGTATGGATTATATAGGTATACATACATTATATTTAGTGTTTAGCGACGGAATTCAACGCCACGCCGCGCCTTGTTATTGGAGTGAAGAAAATATTTTTTTTAATAAATAATCATTCATTTACCCGAGTGTGAATAAAACCTACAGCCGTCGTTTACAGTCACACCCTTGTGCCACTGCGCCATGACAGTCTCTGTATTTTCAGTACATTTTTAGAAATAACATTTTAAGATGATTGATTCAAAGAAAGTAAATTTATAGTTAAATTCACAACTTAACTAAAATAACCAAAATGAAATTGAACTAACAAAACTTAATATCAAAACATTTATATTTCTCAACATTCTTGCTAAAGATTAAAATAAATAGGCAATTACTTTGGTGAAGTTCGCTCTGTAAAATATTTGATTCTGTTAAAATAAAGTGGGGCACGCGGACCGAACTCTTTAATTAAGTTTTCCGCAATTTATTCAGAGGCACGTGACAAAGATTCTTATTTGGTGTCCATTATTCTAATAGATATATATTGTTTACTAGTAAACCAAAATATATTTTTTCTATACTTTAAGCCTGTCGTGGCCCACATCATTTCTGTGCTCTGGTATCGAGTTAATAGGTGGAGTTGAGTTACGCCACTCAACGGAAATGGGAAATCGGAAGCGGAGTGTCTTAACACTAGGCTTCCTTTGACGACCTAGTGTACGATGTATAACGATACTCTGTTGCCATTAAGAAACTTCCGTTCCCCACTTTCCACCTTCAAAGAGCAAGGAGATCAAAATATTAAATATTTCATTTGTTTCAATGGGAATCGAACCTAACAAGCAATCTATATGGCCTTAATAATATTTTTCTAAGTTATTAATAAGTAAGATATTTCAAACGAAGATAACAAGCTACAATGTGAAAATTCTTAGTATTGGAAACGTTTATCTCATATTTCTCATAATTGTTGGGTTGTAAAGACAGTACAGTGAGAATTTATAGTAAACAGCTAAATGAAAGTATTGCATGCGACTTTTTGTTGATATGAGCTCTCATCGCGATTAGTTAATACAATCGTGATATCATTGAATGTCGCATATTTATATTTAGTTTACAGTTTAAGGTAGGCAATGAAAAACTAGTGTTAAGACACTCCGTTCTCCGTTTTCCGTCGAATTCTCAAGGCACTGTGAGTTGAGAGGTGTAAATCAACGCCGAACCTCGACACAAGAGCTAATGGAAACATTCAATATTTAATTTCCTCAAGTGGGAAATGAACGTGCGCACAGCCTACCCTCTCTCTCTCTCTCCTTATAAACCGAAATTTGAGACACAATTTTCAATCAATGCAGTTCACAAGTAGTTGTGAGCCTCCTCGATTTTGCGTCTGAAAGCGCTCGAGGAGTTTCTCCTTATTAGAGAGATTTCAAGCAATACACGCACACATCCCTTCATCCTACAATTAGAACAAGTAATATAAGCTTCCTACACACTGTGTAATACTATATAAACTGTACTTCCATATAAGTTCTTGGCTATTCAATAACCGTACATATGAAGTTAGCCCCAACAATTGATCGCTTTTGTGAAACTTTAACGTTAACAGACAGGTACCATAGTCGAGTTTAAATTTTCTGCTACAATGTTGTTAGCAAAATGTTTAAATCACTGCTTTTTAAAATAACTTATTAAATCTATGAATAAATTCAATTTTACAGCAGGATTTTTAGTATTTTTTTTTGTATAATTAATAAAAAATGAAGTATTTAATAAGTACAAATACCGCAGTGATATTGTTCTCTATACAATTTTTTTTCTTATAACCTAATATTTTCCTACAAATTAATAGTAATATGATTTGTACCATTATAATAAAATATATTATAAATTTTAATATCATATTAAAGTCGAACAGAGATATATCTATGTCATATCTAAACGGAACCTAACATTTTACTTCCCCCAAAGAGACTGTGTGGGTTCTGCAAACATAAATAATTCACAAAGTGACATTTGAATTAACCTAAACCAAAATATACTCACTGACTTCATTTTTACACATGCTGACTGACTTCATTTTAATAAAAAAAATGAAAATTTTATTTCATTCAGGTACATNTTATTTCCTCGAGTGGGAATCGAACCAAGCCAACATTCTTCGCGTTTACAGTCGCGTGGCCACAACTGGCCTTAATAATATTTTTCTTAGTTAATAAGTAAGATATTTCAAACTAAGATAACAAGCTACAATGTGAAAATTCTTAGTATTGGAAACGTTTATCTCATATTTCTCATAATTGTTAGATTGTAAAGACAGTACAGTGAGAATTTATAGTAAACAGCTAAATGAAAGTATTGCATGCTACTTTTTGTTGAGCTCTCATCGCGATTAGTTAATACAATCGTGATATCATTGAATGTCGTATATTTATATTTAGTGGCAAATAGAGGCAATGGAAGCCTAGTGTTAAGACACTCCGTTCTCCATTTTCCATCGAATTCTCAAGGCATTGCGAGTGGTGGAAGTCACCGCCGAAATTTGAATCTCCACACAAAAGCGAAGAAATGGAAATATTTAATATTTAATTTCCTCAAGTGGGAAATGAACCCACAACTTGTCGCCTGTGCCCCTGCGCACAGCCTACCCTCTCTCTCTCTCTCCTTATAAAAAAATTGAGACACAATTTGCAATCAATGCAGTTCACAAGTAGTTGTGAGCCTCCTCGATTTTGCGTCTGAAAGCGCTCGAGGAGTTTCTCCTTATTAGAGAGATTTCAAGCAATACACGCACACATCTTACATCCTACAATTAGAACAAATAATATAAGCTACCTACACACTGTGTAATGCTATATAAACTATACTTCCATATAAGTTCTTGGCTATTCAATAACCGTACATATGAAGTTAGCCCCAACAATTGATCGCTTTTGTGAAAGTTTAACGTTAACAGACAGGTACCATAGTCGAGTTTAAATTTTCTGCTACAATGTTGTTAGCAAAATGCTTAAATCACTGCTTTATAAAATAACTTATTAAATCTGTGAATAAATTTAATTTTACAGCAGGATTTTTAGTTATTTTTTTTTAATTAATAAAAATTTAAGTATTTAATAAGTACAAATACCGCAGTGATATTGTTCTCTATACATTTTTTTTTCTTATAACCTAATATTTTCCTACAAATTAATAGTAATATGATTTGTACCATTATAATAAAATATATTATAAATTTTAATATCATATTAAAGTCGAACAGAGATATATCTATGTCATATCTAAACGGAACCTAACATTTTACTTCCCCCAAAGAGACTGTGTGGGTTCTGCAAACATAAATAATTCACAAAGTGACATTTGAATTAACCTAAACCAAAATATACTCACTGACTTCATTTTTACACATGCTGACTGACTTCATTTTAATAAAAAAAATGAAAATTTTATTTCATTCAGGTACATACGTGGTATAAAAGCAAAATCTCACATATTTCTATTAATAATGAAAATCATGTTCTACGCGCATCCGCACGACTTGCAATGTCATACATATATTTGTATGGAGAACGATTTTTATTCTAACACAATAACACGTTTGTCATACAATTCAAACATAAGTCGATACAGGCGTGCTTGTAACTTACCTTTTATATTTTTTTAGCAACCTAAGCCTTATTTCAAAGCGAATATAGTACGAAAAAAGCGTAATATTATTGCCTACTGTACTCATTCTTTCTATGAAGGCAAGGCACATGAATTTTTTGCCGTTTTTAGTTATGCAGCATGCGTACCGGGACCCTTCTTTATCCTCGAATTTTCCGTACAGACTGTGCGTTGCATTTCGTATAAAACGTATACTTTATATACGAAACTACTGATTATGTTTATATAACGTGATTTTTTATAACAAATGCTTGTGTACAAATCTTTATATATTTTTTTTAGCTTCACGGTGTATCTCGTATAGCAGGTTAGGCAGAGGGAACCTAACCCTAAGGTACTCCGTTCTTACTTTTCGATAAAATTCTGAAGGTATTGCGTGTTGAGTGGCAGAAGTCAATGCCACGGTGGTACCACGACACCAGAGCCAAGAAATGAAAATTAAAGAAGAAATTTTTAAGTATTTAATTTCCTCTAGTGGGAATCAATTTCCTCGAGTGGGAATCAAACCCGTTTCACTAACAGTCACGTGTTCCTGCGCCCCCTGGTTTAATATCTTTATACATATTATTACTACAAGTAACAATAATTTGGGATTTTTCTAACTTAAGTTTTATTCTTATTATTTTTTTTACTTATAAACAATTAACATTTTGTTCAATTATATAATATAAAGTATTTATAACAATAATTTAAAAAGATAATATTATAAAAACGCCAAATTCTGCTAAACATACATAAGTATAAAACATTTCTCAGACGACGTAATTACAATAAAAACCGATGTTCATAATAATTGAATTCTTTTCAGGCACGGAACCAAAATTACACACAATGAGGGGGAGAGAAGGGAGACGGTGGACAATTTCGACAACGAGGGTAGACTAGCTGATACCTACACTGTCTTTGCAAATATTTGGTATTTTCATCCTTATCCTTGAAAACTTAAGATTTATAAAAGTGCAATCAAATGTTCGTGTACAATTGAAATAGGGACGGATAGATTAAAGGGTTTAGAGAAAATTTGTATGCTTCATAAAGACGAAAACAAAACCACTAGTGGTGGTCCCCACCAGTGATCCCCACGCGGTTTTGTATTACCAATTAAGCTCATTCTGGATCCTAACAAGGCTTTTGAATCCATTAATAATAGTGACACACTGGCAGATAGGCGGTTTTGTTGGTGGTTGTAATTAATTTCTATTATAGTATTAAGTTCTATGACTGTTGGAAATAATATATGTGTATTTGTTGTTTCATAAAAGAATTGAACGTTGATAACAGTTTTATAAGTACTGGAGATTTTGTTTTCGTTGATTTTATTTATGTAATATACTCGATATGACTACTTTTCTGCACAACTAGTGGCGCAGGGGCCGAAGCGTGTGGCTGCAATGCGACGGTTGTAGATTCGATTCCCTCTCGGGAATTAATTATTATTTATTAATATTTGATTTCTTAGTTTTGGTACAAAGGCGCGGCGTAAGCTTCCACCACTGAACAAGCTTGTCTTAAAACTAAGTTCCCTCTACCTACCCTGCTGAAGCTGAAAAGTTGACTAAAAAAAATATTATATATCGTCTTTATATAAAATTGTATTGTTTTATATAAAATTGTTGTAAATATACATACATATATGCTGTTGAGTTAACAAAATATATTATTTGTCCCCAAAACAAACAACCCAAATGTATCCCTCCATTTCGATAAAACGTCCAATTCACCTTTAACCTAACAACAATAAGCCAATGGCGCACAGATGAAATGAACCTGAACAGTTTTAGGTTTGCCCGAGACCTCTGTAAATCCCAATGGAAATTACTCATACAAGCTGGGGGCAGCGGGATAAAGGTATAAAGATAACTATAGAAAATGTGTATATTTTAGTAAATGATAAAAAATAACTTTCACGTAGTATTTTCCTTAAATTTGTAATAATCATATTTCTTTTTTAAATTTTAAAATACTATCAAATATAAAATATAAAATCTATAGCGTTGCTTTTAGTATATATCTTTTTGATACTAATAAGTTAATATATATGAAGTACGTTAACGACATTAATCACTCCAGTAATTTAATAAAATAGACTACGAATCTTTTCTCACTTTGAAACAAATTTTGTGATATATATATACTTTATATAGGGTGATATAGGGTAGATAGGCATTGTGATTAATTACTTTGGCATTATTTCCCAATTAAACCCACCTTCCCCCAACTTTGCGTCGCCCGAGGGAGAGAGTTCTACGTCTTTGGAGATGAAAACAAGAAATCTGTTGTATTATCGCTTAAACTCGGATTAGGGCACAAAGGTGGAAAGCACGTAATCTACAGTGAATGAAAACGCCCATGTTACACTAATCTCTCTTTGTTTGCGAAGCTTTATAGGCGACAGTTATATGAGTATCAACTAAGAACTTCTTAACACTGTAATATAGCTTATAATATATTTAATTCTATGGAGCATTTTCACTTTAAGCTCCTTATTTAATCTTATATTTCTGTAAAACTAGGAATTTCGTTTTGCTATTATATTTTAAAGTAATAGTAATACTTTAATCTTACATTTAATGAATTCGAATAAGTAATTGTTGCAAATTATTTTCGAGGGAGGTTGAAATTCCTTCCTGCTTTGACTATGAAGCTGAACATATCATTCAACAATTTTTTTTAGCATCACGCTGTGTCAGAGGGAACCTAGTGTTAAGACACTCCATTTTCCATTTTTCACCGAGTTCTAGACGCACTACGTGTTATAAATGTAACACCAGAGCGAGCGAAGAAAGGAAGATATTAAATATTTCATATCTTTGAGTGAGAATCGAATCCACAACCCGTCGCGTTTACAGTCACACTTTGTGTCCCTGTGCCATTACTGGTCGCAACAAATAATAAAAGTATTCCGTATATTTCACCATTAAACTCCATAAAATTTACCGTTTCTGTAGGTGTTTCCATTAACGATACTATTATATGTAACGAAAACCGCTTTCGCCATAACAATAAATTTTCTCTTTCACGCTTTAGCTACGAACGAAAGTCCGAAACCCGCCTTCATTATCAGTTAGGCGAGGACCCTTCGCAAAAAAACATTAAAAGCCCTATCTAAAAAGCTGAGTACGAGGGCGTAACGAAGTGGAATCTTAAAACAATAGCTAAATACGAGGGGTCAGCCTTTTCATAGCGTCCTCTACTTAAACTCAAGATCTCTCAATATATGCTGAATCCAAAGAATTTTACAGCTTACATTTTATACCGCTTTATTGCGTTTGAAATTTATATTGTCCCAAGGGTGCTATAAATTTTTGTTGAGTTACCCAGAAAACAATTCACCGTACGTACAGTACAAGCCTGTTATTGAAACCGTATGTAAATGGATGGGGTTGAAAAAAGAAAATATTCTTGCAAAACCGCGTATCTACATCTAACAATAATTAGTTTTGTTTGCCAATTGGCCATCCTTTAAGTCGAGAATTCGTAGCAAATTGATCCAATTTCACCCCTGTCTACTCCGTTGGACCATTAATTACTGGCTGATATGTACCTACGTGGCATTCTCTAAGCCTATTTATTGCTTTGTTTTAAGCCCACAAACAAACCAACATGATGAGCGTGGTTTTGTATGGTAAATGTATTATTTACTATATATATATACATTATGCTATATTATTTAATTTTAAATAAACATTATATAAAAAAATAACATATATAAATAAAATAAAAATAATCGCTGTTCGTACATGGAAAATTTATGGATAAATGTCTTATTTAGTAATACAAAGTAATAGAACTCAAAACAAAGATTTTAAAAATTTTCATCTATTTGTCTGCACGTTTGTGAAAAGATTAATCTCAAAAACGGCTTCACCGATTTTGACCTTAGCGCACTCGCACCGAACACCTCGAATATTCAGAGAAAGGAGGGAACGGAGTGTCTTAACACTAGGTTCCCTACCTACTCTGCTATATGCGGGATACAGCGTGAAGATATAAAAGAAAACAATTTAATATAAATATGACGAAATATAACGTTGCACAACGAAATAAAACGGAAACTAAGATGATTTATCTAATAATCCTATGAATCGCCACCTACGCACTTGTTACAGACAATTTCGCATTTTGTAAATTAGGTAACCACTTTGCATATACATATACAAGTATAAATTTTAACGGAAATATGTTGAAATACAGAGTACAGAATCTAAATAGTTGTTATAGTACTGAAATTTGAAATTCTGTATAGTTTTTTTTTGCTATAATACATCTATTATGAAAATGTAATAATTAATTAGTGATTAACCTCTTTCTATACAAGGAGAGAAAATAAAAAAAAACGTGAGAAAATTAAAAACAAACTTATAAGCTACCAATAATTTCCAAAACATTACATCTCAAGAAGTTGTCAATATTATTAAATGTCAACAGAATTTTAATCTTTAATATTAGTAATATAAAATTTCATTTTAACTTGTCAAAACGACCTCCCGTACACTTACAATTTACGTAAGATAACATTTTATTCAAACCATGTCGTTGTGTTGTGGACGCCGACAGATTTCAAGCTTAAATGTTAAGAAAATTTCATGTTAACATTGTCTGGAGCTAAAATATGAATATAATATATAAAATGTATACCTAGATAAATTACCTATGCTTTTTTACTTACCTATAAAGCCGTACAAGCGTACGAATGTAATCGCGACAGGTCGTGGATTCAATTCCCACTCGAAAAAATGTTTAATATTTTCATTTCCTAGCTCTAGTAACGAGATAAAACGCAGCGTTAAGTTCCGCCATTCAATTCGTATTACCTTCAGAATTCAGTGGAAAGTTGGAAACGGAAGTGTCTTAACGGGAACAGAGTGTCTTAGCATTAGGTTCCCTCTGCCTAATCCGTTACGTGCGTGATACAGAGTGAAGCTAAATAATAAAAAGAAAATTAAGATCACAAACTCTTTTCACTTTTGCGTGCTTTCAACATAAAAGCTTATTAACTCCCGCTCTAAAAAAAGTTGAGTGCAATTCAATTGTGGTAATCAATGTGAATAAAACTGATTGTACGGCCACTACTTTAAAAATGGCTTTTGTAGACATTTCTGAAAATTTAAATCTAAAATATAGAAAATATAACTTATATAAACATATCTATTATATTATGTATTTCGAGGCCAGCCCAGGCGCAGGGGCACAGAGTGTAACTGTAAACACGACTGGTTGTGGGTTCGATCCCCACTTGAAACGAAGTATTTATTTAAATTTATATTTACATTTCTTCGCTCTGATATCGAGGCAAAGCAGCGTTGAGTTTCGCCACTCAACACGCAAAGCTGCCAGAATTCAGCCGAAAGTGGGAAACAGGATATCTCAACACTAGGTTCCCTCTCCCTACCCTGCTGTGTGAAGCTGATTCATTTATATATAACGAAGATAACCGTAAACCGGAATGCGCAATAATCACGTCGGCGTCAGCCATGATTTGTATTCCGAACCTATGTCGATCCGTCTGGCCAGATTAATTATCGACGGCACCCCTCATGTTTGCAAATTAGACCCTTCGACTTGTTGACTGTAAATCTTGGACATACAAGGATTAGGTTAAACTAACTTACGATAGTTGAAACGTTTAACTGGATTTTAAATCTTATTTAAATATTTATTTATTTAATGTAAATGAAACAAAATTCAAAACAATATAAATTAAATAAGCTGTAATTTATGTATAGAATAGATTTTTTTCTATTCTATTCTATAGGTATATATTGTAGTCTATGTTTATGTGTAATGTTGATATTGCTACATACCCAAAGCCACTCGCTCTTGCTATAAACACGCACTGTTTGCGAAACTCTCCAACAAGGGGATGCTACGTGACAGGAGACGTGACGAAATCATCAAAGCTATTCTTCAAAATATTAAGGAGATATATCTGTTTACTGATGTAACGTAACGCACGAAATTAGTTAAGATTATCTAGGGTTTAACATGAATAAGGGAAAATGTAATTTTAACATCCATTTTGTGTAAAACGACCACGTTGTGGACGGCATTACAGCCATAATTTCACAGAGACATGTGACGGCAAACTCTCACGAGACTTAGCCCATGAAAACATCTCAACATGTCTAATTATACGTAAATAAATTGTGCAGCCCGCTTGAAATTTGAAATAGGGAATTTCATATATAAGAAGTTGAAATTATTTATGAAATTTGAGGTATATACTCATATATATCCCGAAGCCCAAAAATAAAATATAGTTCTTTTCAATTTTGCTCATTACAATGAATATCTACATATATAAGGAAAATAAACATAAATAATAGGACCGTAGTAATAAAATAAAGTATTGTAATTGAATTACTCAATTGAACAACAATTTACTTTCAGCTATTTTTATATAACAAAAATATTGAATAACAAGAATTATTACAGTATAATTATGTATAAAAACAACAATATTAAATTACTTTTTTTATATAAAAACAACTAGAATTCCCGGCAGGCTTATATGAAAGTTTCCTGGATACAATTTCATTGCATTTGATTTCAAAAGCTCAGAGCACTTTTATTGTTCAGTAGAATAATACAATAGTAAAAACAACATAAAAAGTCTTATGAAAAAAAATTAAATTAGTATGAGAAAAACTTTGCTATGAATCCGAGTATAATTAGGCAGCAAATGTGTATAGGAAATACAAAAACTGTTACCAGTAAAGTTGGTGTTTGTTGATCTTTATTTTTAATTTAAGTTGAGAGGACCGACTCGCTTGAGGCACTCAACCTAATGCTCTAATGCGCTTCGTAACAGGAAAGTGGCGAACCCGAATAATTTTCCAATTATATTTCCCTTCCAATTTTCCAAGGTGTCGCTCGCGGCACTCGTCAAATGCAGCCCTAGCCCTGTTCTTACAATATGTTGGTACCGCTGGTGTTTGACCTAACCGTAACTACTTAAAGCCTAAAATCCCATAACTTTGACAACCCCAAAATAAGGGCATCCCTACAAAACAGGTACAGTTTAATGGTTTTCAAAAGTATACGCAAGAATCTTTCATCTGAAAAATGACTATTAATTTTTTCTGACAAGTTGCTTGTATTAATTATCTTGGAATTAATGTAAAAAATAACGTAAATAAAGTGATCCATCCAAGTTATAATAGAAGTAACTTTTTTAATAACGTTACTAAATCTAATTTCTTTAAAGTTGTTTCTTTAAAATTCATGTTATCTAACAGAAATTGCTTGTAAATTGAAATTTTGTTAATAAAAACAAAAATATAACGATTTAAAATAGAATATTTTTCTTTTTATTAACAAAAATATAAGTATTTACTCTTCCCTCGACTATATCACTCGAAGCGTAACGGTGGTCACATCTCACAGGCGACCCTCTAAAGCTTTATATTCCAAAGATTGTTTCTTAAATCCAATCTATACAACCAATATTTGATAAATCAAGGGGATCAAAAGCGAAAATACCAAAATTGAATTGAAATACAAAATATTTATATTTGTATCTCTAAATAAGTGATTAACAGTAATCTTAGTAACACCATTTTCAATACTTTATTTGTATGGGAATAACTTGAAAAATGACATATATTTTTTTATTATTTTCCTATACTTATACAATTCGGGCGTAATGACGAAAGCCAATATCAGTGAAAGTTATTCTATTTCATCTGGTTATTTTATTTCAATAATCATAGCGTTCACTGCATTATAGAAAGATATAAAGTAACAGCAAAGTAATATTACAGAAAGTAATGCTTTTAATTTAATTTCCAAAACGTGCCAACTAAATTATTTTTATTGACTGGAGATATCGACTGGCTTCTAATAAAAAGTAATAAATGCAATAAACTATAATAATGGTTAATAACAGTAATTTAGTGTCTGGAGGAAATTCGTTACTTTGATCAAAATGGCTGGTGGTGACAGATAATAGTCTATAATGATATGTTAGTATTAAATTGCGTAATTAGGCTATTATAGATTTTATTAACTTTTTTTTTCTTGCTGTATCCCGCACATAGCAGGGTAGGCAGAGGGCTGCCATCCGAATCGGTGATAGTTTTTTTTTATATGTTCATTCGACGATAAATCGAATAAAGAATATTATTAAAAAAATTAATACTCTGTTCCCAATAAGACACTTCCAGACCCCATCTACCGCCGAATCCTGCAGGCATTGCGTTGTTGAATGGCGCAACTAATACCGCAACCTATTTACATACAAAACTAAAAAATATGACGATACAATGTCATTTATGACTACAGAACATGTCTGTTTTTCTTTTTATTTTAGGTAGGATAAGGGCAGTCCCGACACATTTAAATTCTCTCTGTCAGCTCCACATGACAAATTTCAATTATAATAATAAAATATCGATATCGGTAAATTAATTATTGCAAAGATACTGTTCCTTTAATTTATGACAAAGGTGACATAAATATTCGGCATTCCTTACGACTAAATCATATTCTCCGAATATCGATTCATCGCAATCCGAGTTCGACCTCAAGGAGGATAAAAAAGACTCATTAGCAATTCCCGAACGTTCTTCCAAATGAATTCTAATGAAGTTAATCACGAGTGAGGGTTGTAAACCCCCTTTTTTAATTTATTTGTGAGAGCCCCTCGAGCCACTCGATGATAGCTTTTATTGCTTTTGGAAGTGGGTCACAGGTTTTGTTTGTTAATTTAATTATTTAATTTTTTTTAATTCGTTAAAAGTAAGTACATAATATAGGTAGATGTCGTTTTATATCTAATTTCATTTCCAATTAGATCAAAGAAATATTTTGTACCTTTTTAATAATTGTTATTTACTAAGAAAGTTAATTTTCAATTNAAATGCAATAGACTATAATAATCTTTAATAGCAGTAATTTAGTTTCTGGAGGAAATTCGTTACTTTGATCAAAATGACTGGTGGTGACAGATAATAGTCTGTAATGATATGTTAGTATGAATTGCGTAATTTGGCTATTATAGATTTTTAGCTAGCATCCCGCACATAGCAGGGTAGGCAGAGGGCTGCCTTCCGAATCGGTGATAGCTTTTTTTTATATGTTCATTCGACGATAAATCGAATATTATAAAAAAAATAGAACACTCTGTTCCCAATAATCTTATTGGAAGGAAGTATCTACTTCCAGACCCCATCTACCGCCGAATCCTGCAGGCATTGCGTTGTTGAATGGCGCAACTAATACCGCAACCTATTTACATACAAAAGTAACAAAATATGACGATACATGTCTGTTTTTATTTTTATTTTATAGATAGGATAAGAGCAATCCCGACATATTTAAATTCTCTCTGTCAGGTCCACATGACAAATTTCAATTATAATAATAAATATCGATATTGGTAAATTGATTAATTAATTATTGCAAAGATACTGTTCCTTTAATTTAAGACAAGGTGACATAAATATTCGGCATTCCTATCGACTAAATCATATTCTCCGAATATCGATTCATCGCAATCCGAGTCCGACCTCAAGGAGGATAAAAAAGACTCATTAGCAATTCCCGAACGTTCTTCCAAATGAATTCTAATGAAGTTAATCACGAGTGAGGGTTGTAAACCCCCTTTTTTAATTTATTTGTGAGAGCCCCTCGAGCCACTCGATGATAGCTTTTATTGCTTTTGGAAGTGGGTCACAGGTTTTGTTTGTTAATTTAATTATTTAATTTTTTTTAATTCGTTAAAAGTAAGTACATAATATAGGTAGATGTCGTTTTATATCTAATTTCATTTCCAATTAGATCAAAGAAATATTTTGTACCTTTTTAATAATTGTTATTTACTAAGAAAGTTAATTTTCAATTTTATATTTTCTTATAATTACAGTTGACGGCCGGCTCGTTAACATCTGAGGGGATATCAAACTTTTTTAATATTAAACTTATGATGTTGAAAGAGTACCAATAAGCCTATTCAAAATCATAAACTGTAGAGACCCCCTGAATTTTGAGAGTGTAAAAAGTTATTTATATATTTTTATGTATATAATGTATGGCAGATCGATTAATTAATTGTTGATATTAAATTAATATTGCTTACGTGTAGCCAAAATCTATTACGAAATATCCGGACAAGAAAATGAAAAATTAAAATATAAATCTCAATGTTAAATTTTTACAATTTTTGATTAAAATATAAGTACTAATCTAAGAATCGAAAACAATAGTAAATTAAAAAAACAATGTCTAATAAAGTTGCACGTAAACCAAGGAGATGGACCTAACATTTTGGCTGCAGCGACTGTCACGTGCGGACATAATGAACTGGCGCAGCGGGCACGTGACGACGTCTGGAAGCTTCGTGGAATTGTTTTTAATGATACTGAACAGGTATTCCGACATCCTCGATTGTAAGGATTACTTTTGATAGTAATTATTTGTTTTTTTAGGGTTCCGAAATCTCGAACTCCGCCGAAATAAAGAGGCAGTGCGTGTTGAGTCGCGGAATTCAACGCCGCGATTTGCCTCGACACCGGAACAAAGAAATGAAAATATTACTTCTAGTCACACACTTTTGCCCCTGCGCTACAACTGGTCTCCAACTTAACTAATATATGGATAAAATTCCATTTGATACGTAAAGTGACCCCATTTCTCGAGCTGATGTGAATAGCCTCAGGAAATACGAAGCTACAGGTAGCAGACACAAAGCGAATATGGCTTCGCAGTCTCTATATTATCTATATACATTTTTATTCTGTAGTGTTTTCCGACTGTCATGTCCTCGAGATAGCAGTATAAAATACTATCTAGTCCCGTTGTCATGACAACAACACCCCTATTGAAACTTCTTGAACAGTTCTATAGTGATTCAATAAAAGTACCTTACTATATTTTTTAATAAAAGAATATATTTATACAAAGCTCAAACACAATACATAAATCCATACCTATATTATAAATTCGAAAGTAACTCTGTCTGTCTGTCTGTCTGTCTGTCTTTTACGCAATCAGGGCCAAACCACTAATTTAATTGTGATAAAATACTCATATAGAGATACTTGAGGGTCCCGGGATGAACATAGGATACTTTTTTTTTCTCATATTTGTATTTTTTTCGATATATACCAATATATTAAAATAATTAATTTGACAAGCAATTTATTCCGCCATGTTAATNTCCATTTGATACCTAAAGTGACCCCATTTCTCGAGCTGATGTGAATAGCCTCAGGAAATACGAAGCTACAGGTAGCAGACACAAAGCGACTATGGCTTCGCAGTCTCTATATTATCTATATACATTTTTATTCTGTAGTGTTTTCCGACTGTCATGTTCCCGAGATAGCAGTATAAAATACTATCTAGTCCCGTTGTCATGACAACAACACCCCTATTGAAACTTCTTGAACATTTCTATAGTGATTCAATAAAAGTACCTTACTATATTTTTAAATAAAAGAATATATTTATATTGATTCGAAGGTAGAAAAATATATTTAAAGTACGATATAGTAAAAATCAAATCAGCTTCACGCTGTATCCCGCACGCATCAGGATAGGCAGAGGGAACTTTTTGCTAAGACAATTCGTTACTCTTTAAATTCTTAGACTAGATTTATAATTAGACATTATCTAAATATTTAATGAGTAAGATATTTAAAATGTAATATAATATGACTGATAATAATTAATTAATTAATTTTATTTTTGACTTTTGACTGACTGACGAATTGACTCTTTTTTTTCTGCTGTAGCCCTAACTTAAATTTTTGTTAACAAGAAGAAAGTTCGTGTGAAATAGCGGAACAGAAATTACACATTATTTTACCAACAGCCTGTCTCAGGTGGTGAGTCTCTCCACTAATTTGTCACTGAGCTGGACCCCCTTATATTTAGTTTGCTCTAAATATTATTTGCATGATTTGGGTAGACGGATATAAGTTTGGGATCGCGGGACACATGTGTACCATCCATGACATATTATATGTATTATATAAAATAAATTTAAGGGTTTTAGAAGTTTATTCGATTTTTAAGAATTTAATAACAAAGGTGAAGAGTCCTGTCGTGGTGTCATAAGCGTAGCGTACTATAAACGCAGAACTACAGAAATTGGCGTCGAGTGGGCAACGGAAGTGTCTTAATGGGAACGGACTATCTTAACACTAGGTTCCCAGGTTCCTTCTGCTAACCGAGATACAACGCGAAGCCAAAACCTAAGATTTCACCATCAATTCTCAAAAGAATAGCTCTGCTATCATACAATATTACATACAACAAAACAAACGGAGTTATTCTATTTATAACGTAGTAAGGACAAAAAATGGCTAGCCGTAGTACAACTGGCAAGCATTCCTGCCACTTTTTGCTCAGTCGGAAATCCCAATCCTGAGCAGGTCCCACGGTTCGCGCCTGACTCTCATCATTTTTTGCCCTGGCTTCCGTTCTTGTACACCGTGTGCGTTCACTCAAATGGCACGTCGTTATATGGTTTGACTGACTGACATATTGTGGCTGATAAGACGATAGTCTAGCTAGTTTTTTTAGCTTCAGGATATGAATTAATGGCGGGACTTAACGCCGCAAGTTTGTTACGATTGCTAGAATCAAATTAAGTTTATGTTAAGTTGAAGTTTTTTCATTAATTTTGTTTTAATACGGTTCACATGGTTTTTTAACGAAGAAATCATAATTTTCTTATACTTTTAGATGTATTTAAATGTAATTCAACTAACCAAAATTAAAATTATTTACCTTGATATTACTAAAACTGGTTTTAGTAATATTTAAAGACAATTTAATCAAAACTCTTGGATATATTGAGTTGATGAATTTTGCCTTTTCTGCCTATAGTAGTTAGCGTTGCGTGAAATTAAATTGAGAAATGTAAACATTGTTAACTACGCCCGACGCGAAAGCTTGACAAATTGGAGGAACAGCTTCCAAAGCTATTTCGAAGAAAAATCCACAAATTCGATTCAAATATCTGAACACGTTGTTATTTAAAGTTAATTAATGCCTTATTCATGATTTACTCGTATAAATGATTGATGAATCTTATAGGTTACACGATTCAAAAGTAAATTTAAGTATTGGATTTAAAATCAAATCAAATCAGCTTCACGCTGTATCCCGCGCACAGCAGGGTAGGCAGAAGAGACATAGTGTTAAGACACTCCTTTCTTTATTTACCACCGAATTCTGGAGGCAGTGCGTGACATCAGAGCGACAACAGAAAATATAAATTTAAATAAATATTTGATTTCCTCGAGTGGGCATCGAACCCACGACCAATCGCGTTTACCGTCACACATTCGCCACGACTGGCCTCACATATTGGATTGAAAGCAATAATTATATATTAAACTCTCTGAATATTTACGACACCACTTACTACAGGCCAGAGAACATTCAAAAATATTTGTATTTACAAGTATTTTTTGACCAGGATTTAAAACATTTGACATTTATAATTGGTTTTACTTAATTGTAATATAAAAGTAACCTGTTTTATTTTAAACTTTTATTTCAAGTAATGGTAACGTTAAACTAAAACAACAAAAAGATAAGTTTACCTAATCTTACGATGTAAGTCTACACTCAAAGAGTCTATTTATTTTATTTAAGCTTTCATTTCAACCTCGATTTTATGAGTAATTGAAAAGTTTTGCTCGATATCAAATGAATGACTCTGAAAGTTTACTTCGTTTACTTGCCAAGACCAAATGGAGACTTAAAAGGTTACCTGAAAAGAAAAAAAGACAGTATTAAATATCACATTCAATACATCATAAAAATAGCTTTTAAAAATAATTACAATAATATATACATATAATTTAAATTATTTGTAAATGTATAAAAAATTATACAGCTTATGCTTCAAATATATAAAGACTTAACTTAGCAATAATGTCATAACAAAAGAGAGTAAGTACAAGTAACTTATTTATTTATACAACTACTTCCACAAAATTACCGGTAAAAGTCGGTGCAGTTAGAGAAACTGTAACTTGGAATGAAAATTCACATATATTAGAACCGTTACACCCATGTAAATCATAGCTTAAGTCAAATTACACGAACGAACACCAGACTATTATTTCTAGACAAGATGCAAATTGACAAGTAAACAAGAGATCTTGGAAGACAAAGTAGGGGCCTCGTTCATGAGTAATGCGATGCTGGGAGCCATCTCTAACGGTTACATACGACTGGAACCTGAATTGTAAGCTCAACTATTTATCATATAAGAATGGAATATAATTTTTATTTTGAAACAGAATTAAATTATTAATAAAATTTCTAAATTGTTAATAAATCGAAAAATATCTATTAAATAGTAATATCCTGATGGAAAACAATAGGTCTTGTGGATGGAAAAAAATAGTAGATCTTGTTTTGTTTTTATTATTTACTCTTTTTTATTTCCTACATAATTGAAACTAATTTCTTATTTTCAATGCATTTAGTAGAATTTTGTGCATATGTAATTCTATAATGAAACATAATTATATCAAGAATGACAAATGGGGGGTCTAAAGCTAGAAGGCGAGAGTAATCCAACACGCAGAAACATCTACCAAGATCATATTAAATTACAAGCATTTCGCTGTGTATCTCGTCAGGTGGGTCTTAGAGTTACCTAGGATTAGATTAAATAGAACATTTATATATGTACTATATAAGTATGTATTAGAGCTAGTCGTCGCGCAGAGACACAAGATTTCCCACTCGGCGAAATGAAATATTTATGGCAAAACGCTGCGTTAAGTTCCACCACTCAACATGCAATACCTCCAGGATTCTCTGTTAACACCAGAAATGTGAATATTTGTAATATAGAATGCTATATGAACCTAATTATTAAGTGAAGTTTAAGTTGAAATTATAAAGTAAACGCATGTGGGTAAACCACAATACGGGCAACACATATAAATATATGATTCCAGTTTATATGAAAAAATTGTACGCATTTAAACGTGAATTCTACTTTTATTCATTTTATTTATGAATAAAATATGTGTGTGCATTTCTGTTTGTCTCTATATTCTTTTAAATTAAAAATAATAGACAAAAAAAGAATTTTACTCTTTATTTTATTTTAGAAATCATTTTTATTTTCTATAATTTACTAGTTTTGTACCTCCCATAATAAATTATTCGGCAATATAATATTAAATACATTTCTGGGCCTTCTTTAAGATATATACAATTACGTAATTCCCCTATCCACTCGCTTTACATTCCAATTTAAAAATCACTTATAAGTAAATCTAACATAGCATTCGAAGAAGTCTAGAGCATTTAGAGTATGCTTCAAGTAAAATGTAAGGTACAAAGCGGTACCTGAGGGCAACTACAATATTCTATTAAATACATCAATATAAGCTAGGGAGAAACATTCAGCAATCAGGAACACTGTATACTTATACCCCATTTATTGCGTACATCCGCAAAGATGAGCATTTGAAGTACCCCTTTTGTTTGGCTGAGATTGGTACCACCATATAAAGGTTTAATTAATATAACACTTGAGCGAAGAGGCCAGTCGTGACGCAGGGGATAAAGGTATGACCGTATACGCGAAAATGTCATGGGTTCGATTCCCACTCGAGGAAGTGATATATTTACCAGGCAAAGCGCGGTGATGAGTTCAACCAATCAACATCGCCTCTATAAGTGAGGAGCAAAGTGTCTTAACATTAAGCTTTCTCTGCCTGCCCTGCTATATTCGGGATACAGCAAGAAGGTGAAAGAACTTGGAAGGCAGAGATTCGTCGAATCGACAGATATTCTTTAATGCTAGCACGTAATAGTGCCAACATAACTGTCCTCTGAGAATGTCGTGTGAAAATTCTGCTCCACTTGCCACCCATAACATAACCATAATAATGCTATCTAAAATTCTAAAATTCGAAATGTTTTATTTATGAAATACTAAAATTTTATGACTTATACAGTTTACTTTTTTTTACTGAAAATGTCTATTACATGTACCTACTTAGATTAAAATAAATAAATTTCAAATCTCTGACAAATGCATATAACTATTTATACGCTCGAGTGTGTATATGGGTAGCATAGACACTCGAGCGATTATATTCAAACTGTTCCCTCCTCTCACTCAAAGTGGAGAAAAGAGAGAGAGTCCAGTTATTTTATTTATTTACAAAATACTACCTCAAAATCAAAATTCATATGTTTGTTTCTTTGTTCGTATTAATGTACACAGACCCTTCGCAAATATAATAGCCGTATTGAGGTTATCATAAGCTAAAATCGATATTCGTTTACACGAATGAATAAACAAAGTAAATTATAATTTTTTCCGCCCTATGCTATTACTTTGGAACTTAGAAATGAGTTATAGTGGGTTTGTTTTTGTTGAGACAATATAAATATGTTACGTACAAATGTTATAGCTAAATAAAATAAACAGTTTTTTTTAATATTTTTTGCCAGAAAAATATTTGAATGTCACTTTGAATGTTACAAACCTAGATTAAACTACTTAAACTATTAACACAATAAACGCGACAATAGCTCGACTTAGCAAAAAGGAGTTAAGAATAGTTTAGAAAACTAAAAACAGGCTTTACATATTAATAAAACTAATGTAATGAGCACAAACTCGAAAAGTATATTAGTAGGCAGTCGAAGGTTCCATCAGCCATCTTCCAATTCTATCATTAGTCCAGCTCGATGGTACCATAAATTTATATTGTCATCTAAACTACATTTAATTGTTAAATACAGATTTTTGGACTTTATTACATAGTTTATTACAATTCGACCATGTTAAAAAGATTAATAAACCAATTAATTTAGAACGAATTTTAGATTAACGTGCCTAAAATGGACACCCATTTTAAATTTCATGAAAATGAATCCATAGCGAAATAAAAATTCCCCGTACTGTAAAAAATGATAAATTTCGTTAGAGATTTCTGCGTTAATGCGACGAAATCCGGGCTGCTATCAGCAAAAGGATAAGCTATTAACTGAGTGAGCACGTCCAGCGAAATAAATCCTAATAAAGTTAATTAAGCCATGGGATGACATTATCTTTTTTAATATTTCACCACCAAAAACAAGGATCAGGTTTTTAAATGGATCGACAAAGGTTTTAATGATGGCATGGGGAAAAATGTACATAGACATAGTATTTTTGAATGGAACTCTTCCTAATGTATTTTTAAGCTAAAAGGATTTCTATTAATGCGATTATGAAAGAATGTTATAGCGACGTAAAAAGCACGATTAAATTTTTACATTTTTCTTGTAGTTACTTATACGATTAACCAAAAATATGTACTGATACTAATTATAATAATTATAAAAATATAATTTATTTATAATAGTATAATTTATTAATAGATATATGAAAACTTATAAAATTGTAAAACAAGTTTCGCCAAAATTAGTCCCATATGTTCAATGGAAAGAGACAGATTGTATCTTCGAGCCTAATTTACTTAGCTAAAGAGAGATGGTAGAAATACAAGCAGGGGGTAAGTTAATCCACCATTAATGATAACCTTTGCACCTGCGCGTACCCCGCAGAAAATATGAGCCCCGAAAATAAAAGAGGAGATATTGGGGGAACTTGTGTTTGCTAACAGGTGAATATTTTTTCCATGAGCCTTGTGAATTATTTGCCAATAAAGTTGGAGCGGATGTTATGAGTATTTTTTGTTATTTCTCTCTTTTAGACTGTCGAATGTACCGGATTTTTACTGAAAATTTTCATTGGTAGCATTTTAGGGTTCCGTACATCAACTGGTAAAAACGGAATACTTATAGGATCACTTTCTTGTCCAGAGTTAAGGCATTATGTATAGAAATCTCATCGAGCGAAATTTCAGCTGAAAGGAATAAATCCCATGAAGCACAGAAAAAAAACAAGTTTCTAAATTAACGCAATAAAAAAGATTACAAACATACATTTATAGTTCATATAATACAAAATAGATGTATGTGCTCGCAAACTTAAGTTTGTTAACTTTTATAAGTACTTCCTGTTGACCTTCTTACCCTGAAATTGGTACGGAAGCGTCAGTGGAAGATACCGACTCGCACTTAACCAATTTTTATTAAAACATAGGTACTTATAGGAAAAACTACACGAGGAAACGTTAATTTCATACAACCTTACTTAACTCTTAAGTATTATTATCATTTAACCTAACAAACGATATTGAATGATCAAACCGCAGGGACATCTCAGTTTACCGACGGATATAGCAAGTAGCTGACCTTAAACCTAAGAATAAACAATACCTTTGTGAATCAACTATTATTATCAATAAATGAATTAATTAGCTAAAATTAGATTTCTTATTGTTTTAATTAGATTCTTATTATTCTTGACATACATATATTAAATGCAAATCAAGAGTTATAAATACACTCAGTTTACATTATAAGGGAGAGGTCGTAACGCAGTGAAATTCCTTTCGGCAGTAAGCGTGATGGTTGTGGATTAGATTACTACTCTGAAGAACAAATTATTTGTTCCAAGCCTTGCTTTGGTAACAGGACTAACCGCGGCGTAGAGTTCCGCCACTCAACACGCAATGTCTAGAAAGTTGGACAGGAAGTAACTCTACCCTAGCTTATTATATGCGGGTTACTATATACGTGAAGCTAACAAAAAAAAACTGTTATATATTTTATCATTTTAGAAATTAATCTTAAATGACATAATTAGATTAGATGTCGCCACTAAAACTTCTCTATCTGTACATAAAATACAGATAATACGTGAAAAATTATTTTATACGAGTAAAAGAATGAAAAAAAGAATGATTCCTTCCTTTTCCTTATATTTAGGAGAAAGAAACTTCAAATAGGTATATAGGTATATTTACCTTACAATTTACGTACTAACACTTTTAATAAAAGTTCTCTTTGGAAGAACAATGAAACGCTTCGCTTTGTATATTCACTAAGAATAAAATCCTTTTTAATTAACTACGTTCCACTTACGTGGGAATTTTTCTTTCACGTGTATGAAATGAACACTAGAGACTCTGTTATAACAAAATTAACTGTTTTATCATAGCGTTAAGAAATTTTAAATAGAATCTACATAGAAAAATTAGATATTCATAAAAACTTAAGAAAAATAGTTATTTTTCTACATATTCTTAGGAACTTTCTTGTTATAAATGTTATTTTATTGCGAAATTTAATTTTGTTAGTATAAAAAATATGTTGCTTGAATATTTCAATTCTCAGATAGATACCTATAGTAGTAACTGTAGCGCATATAAAAACTTTGAGTTATGCCTGCGTGGAATCCATCGTTTTTGTTAAATAGATTAGTAAAAACTTTCAATGCAAGCACTACATCCATGTATGTACAATGTACAAGTATATAATTTGAAATTATAACTACCGTATATCTTTGCACAGTTACTTAAGCGGACCGGGATGATTAATATGAGACATTTATATTCCACGAGAGACCAGTCGTGCGAGAGCACTAATGTGTGACTAAACGCGACAGGTTGCGGGTTCTATTCCCATTTGAGGCAATGAAATTTTCAATAATTTCATTTTTTCGCTCTGATTTTAAGAGTAATTGCATTGTGAATTGCAGTTGAGCCCCTCTACACACAATGCCTAAAGAATTCAGTGAAAACTGGGACCAGGGTGTCTTAACACTCCGTTTTCTCTGCTTTCCTATATACATGCTCCCGCATGTACAGCGTGTAGCTGAAAAAAATCATTTTCCTCAAAAAAATATGACATTTCATCCCAAAACAAATATAACCTAAACAAATTTAGCCATTTTTCAAGTAAACCATGTCAACTTTATACGATGTCAAGTTAAACTGAGCAAGCAGTTCTAGGACCCGTTGAAAATATTAAAGCATTTAATTTAAAAATGTTTCTTTTTCTCTTACGCTAGCCGGTACCGGGCAGGTAGCGGGCCTCCATTGTTTTTTATTGTTGTTTGAACTAGAGTTTCTTTGCTAACTTGTCTAGTATGTGCTTCAGAACACACCGTTTATACACATTATTATACGTGCTTGCTCCAGTTATGAGTTTTAAAATTTTATTGCGTTGTTAGTTTTTTAATTTACATTATATTATCATTTTAATATTGAATTATGAGTTTTTTGTAAAAAAAAAATACGGGGCTCATATGATGACGATTACATTTATGGGTTTAAGCGCACCATCAGCATGTCATGAAAGCTTAATCAAATGGTATGAAATGAAATTAGTTTTTCATTTAAAATATTTTTTTTTCGTTTTTCGTATTATGTTCGTTTCCATCGAAGATGGCGTACGACTTTAGAAGCAAAGAAAAGAGTGACCCATCACCAGGTTCTCTATTTATTTTGCAAAAAATACAACATATATTTATTTTTTTACAAATGTTATAAACATTTTAACAATGTACATTCATTTAATTTCTATTTTAATAGAAATGATTGCGTAATAAATGCTTTGTAATTTTAACTCGTTCTCAGCTATTAAGATCAAGCTTTTTAAAATTAATTAATTCAATTATATAACATGAACATTTATATACTATTAAATATTTTATTATGATTAACTTGAACATTTTATTTTATGGTAAACGCATATACCTATCTATTAAAAGTACAGTCGGCAGGTCTAAGCTGAGCTATAATATCCATACCTATATTATAAATTCGAAAGTAACTCTGTCTATCTGTCTTTTACGCAATCAGAGCCAAACCGCTAATTTAATTGTGATAAAATACTCATATAG
>JAKRZM010000870.1:0-15074 GCA_036379175.1 Heliconius cydno galanthus
CCCTGGCAATAGCCGGGATTAATGCCAGGATGAAGAAGAGAAGGAAATAACATCAAACAGTAAGCAACACTACAACTGTCAGACTTGTTTCAAATTTGACATCTGATGCATATTGTCAATTAGCGTAATTTCATTTTAATAGGCCGGTTTTAGAAAATGAATTAAAAGTTTTATTAAACTTGCCCTTGTTAATAATAAATAGATGAATAAGTAAACGATTAGCTTATAATCATTAAATGATAATATTATGACGCAATTAGTACGTATAGCGCTATGAGTCGAAATATCTCTAAGGTTTCGTAGTATAATAACTTGTGAGTCACGATTAGTGTTTTCCCACATGAAATAATTATATTCTAAATTATACTCGACGTGCGAGGTAGTGTTTGTGAAAAATGATGAATAAACTGAAGCTGTTTTGGTTGAAAACTAATCGCTGGCATCGAGGTTAGTTTGGTTTAAATGTTATTTATTTCTCTGATTACGTCGACGGAATATTTTCATTTAGGTTTTTATTTACTTCAGTATTTCATATTTCTTAATATTTTTTTTTATAACTTTATATATTGCATTGATTAGTTCCTTACATAACATAATTGTGAAAAACATAAAACTGAAAAAATGCTTGCAGTATAATTAACGAAACGTTTTATAAAAAAAATATTCTATCTTCTCGCTGTAACCCTCGTAAACGCAGCCTAGGCAGAAGGAAGAAAAACCTAAGTGAGAAGGCCATCTGTTGCCCCCACACAGCCCTTTATGACACATTACATGTTTCATGGCATAAGTTAACACTTCTTTCCTGAGCAAGGAATTGAAAATAATTCAAATATAATCATTTTCCTAAATGGAAATCAAAAATGCAATTGTCACATTTACAGTCTGCCCGAGTGGTGGTGCTGCTAGGCAGCCTCAAAAATATTTTCTCTATAATTTCAGTACTCTTCATATTCCTGGCAATAGAATTTAAGCTACTACCAGGAGGACAACTTGGCTTTCAATGCAATGACCCAGCATTATCACACCCTTACACTGGTGATACTGTCAATTGGAAATGGTTGATAGGAATAACTGTATTTTTACCATTTGTTGTGGTAAGCAAGTATCAATTATATATATTATGTTAAGAAAAAAGTCCACTCTTTAAGAACTGCATGTTAAGTTAAATGAAGACAGAATGTTAAGTGCAAGTAATTTTTTTATTAATTTTAAATTCTAATTATATACAGTTGTATAACTTAAGTGGACCTAAAGTGGTGAGTGGGGTGAAAATTTCTTATTGCTTGCTTTTTCTATGTATAATTTAATGTGTAAATTGTAAAGTGTTTATTAAAAGGCCAGTCCGTGGGGAATGGAGCATCTTAACACTGGGTTTCCTCTAGCTATCCTGCTATATGTGGAATATAACGGGAAGCTAAATAAATGAATAAGAAATACATAATATGTACTTTTTAAAATATTTTTTTTTTAATATGTACTTATAATTTTATGTTTAAATTTGATCGTAATATATGTAAAATACATATAATTAATATGATAATATTTTTGATAATTAAATATTTTTTACAAATATTTCAGATGATGATTGTAGAAAAACAGCAAGATAAATCAAAACACGCCAAAGAAAATGCTCTATGGTGGTACAAGGAGTATTTATATGGATTCCTCATAAACTTGACGGTAGTGCAATGTATCAAGCTGGTAGTGGGTTCACCGAGACCCCATTTCTTCGACACATGCAGCCCTAAAGAAGCATTGACATGTGAAACGTAAGTTTAAAAAATATTTTCTTACTTTTATACATTGCTGTAAAAAAAAGATTTCATCATAAAAAACCATTAGTACAAAAACATTTATATTTTGCTTGCTACAAAAAGTTATAATGACAGGCTGGCCTTGAATGGCATGAAATGGAAAATGTGTTAGTAATAATTAACTTCAAACGCTATTTGTTGAATAAAATTATTCACGAGAAGTGTTAAGTCCTTAATGAGGCCTTAAGTCTGTCATGGCGCAGTGGCCCAAGCGTGTGGTTGAGCAAGCACAACGGTTGTGGTTTCAATTCTCACTCGGAAAAGGAATTATTATTGACTAATATTATCATATCCTCGCTCTGGTAATAAGGCAAAAAACGGCGTTAAGTTCCGCCAACACGCAACACTAACTAGTGTTAGTGTTCCTCCTACCTTGTTACAGCCTAAAAAAGTAAATTGTACGTAGTTGATAAAGTGTATTGAAGTAAGCACATAGTTAAGTATAATAGTAGTATTAAATCTCTCCATTTCTCTACTTTCCGCCTGTTGATAGATATTTGTAGTCTAGAAAAGTTCAAGGTCACGTTTCGATTGTGGGCTTCGATTCTATCACTAAATAAATAAATCAAACATATACAGTACGATCGACGAGTTGTGGCGGCCCCGAAGTTAGCTGTAAATGACTGACACTTACATAAAAAAAATACAAAAAAAGTTACTAATATATCCTTAATTTCTAATTGTTCAGGTCTGAATTCGTATCGAGCTACACCTGCACTAAAGCGCACTGGCTGAACCAGTCAGATAGGAGCTTCCCTTCAGGACACACGTCCCTCGCTGTACACGCTGGCTTGTTTATCATAGTAAGTCCTAATATGTTTATTTTTTCAGCTTCTGACTCTATCCCGCATATAGCAGGATAGGTAGAGGAAAAATTGTGTTACGACACTCTGTTCCCCATTTTCCATTTAATATTTCTAGGCATTGCATGTTGAGCAGCAGAACTCAACGTAATCTGAGAACTTTGCTCAAGCTGAAATCGTTTTGACTCTTGAGTTCTCTCTACTCTACCATTAACTATAACATTCCTTCCAGTACTACCTCCACAAGCGAGCTTCAAATATGAACCTGCGACCCATCAACATCATTCAGCTGTTCACACTACTGAGCACAGTGTTCTGTGCTGTCTCCCGTATGACAGACCACAGGCACCACTGGTGGGATGTGTTGGCCGGTTTCGGTATTGCTTTACCCATTTTGTGTTATACTGTGAGTTTTTTATATCTGTTTTTTACATACGTTTTTATTATTACTTTATAGTAAAAAATCAAATAATTCTATTTAAACATATAATTAAAGCCATTAGCCATTCAAAGCCTTAAGTTTTATATTATTTAACTAATATTGTTTTTTTTTTTCAGATATGTTCCTTATGTAAGAACTTTCAATGTAAGACCACAGTTGAAAGTCATAAGGAAAATGATATAAACGAAGAACCGGCAGCGATCATAGATAATAAATAAAATAAATGTATTTTTTTGTATTTAATTATTTAGAATTGTGATTTATATGCTTGTATATTGAAAAGGATATTTTTTGTCATAAACTTTCTAAGATTTACAGGATAGTTTCAGAAAACCTGTAAGACATTTGAACTGACTTACTACTTTCTATTGGATCTGTTTTAAGCTGTATGACATGATTTGACATTTTTTTGGTAAAAGTGATGGTTGTGGGTTCTATTGTCACTCGGGGGAAAGATATATTTAATATTTTCATTTCCTCGCTCTGATGACGGCCACTCAACCTGCTATGTGCAGAATACATCGTTATGTTAGCATAATACATATTGTTCCATAAGTAAATTTAAATAAAAAACCTAACTACCTAAACTATTTACGAGCAAATAACTCACTATTATAAATAAAATATGGAATATATTCTTATACTAAATAAGCTTTACACAAAGTGTGCATAAGCAAAAATCAAACCTGCACCTGCCAATGTGATAGTTGAAATAATTATTTATTTTTACCTTATGACTATTAGATACATTTTATTTTCTAGTCGACATTTGTGTGTTACTTTTGTGATATTATTCCTATAGTAAAATAACATATTTTATTTTAACATTTTTAAAGTAGTCATCCTAACTAGTGTAAATTTTTATGTTTCTAAATACTTTCCTATTGTCTTAATATTTTTAAAAATATTCCTACTCTCTCCGTTGTATCAACATTTGAAAAGATATTTTCCTTCAAATGAGATTTGAATTGACGATGATTGTCGATATGACACATTCCAATTGCACCAAATGTTTATTTTTGTAAACTATTTTTCACAATAAAATATTGGAATAAATTGTTTGATATTTTTTTCATTTACTTATATTTTAATAAATGAGAAATAAAACAAATAAAAAACTTTTTATAACTAGTCGTAAAAACAAATAATCTTAAGGTACTTTATTTTCGGCAGCGAAAGCAAAAATCGCTTTTCACAGTAATGTAGCTCAATCAAAAGGTTAGGACAGTTAGCTAAATTAAAACCTATATGTTATATTCTGATATAAAAGTTAAATTAGTGTAGTTCATGTTAATCTGTTAGTAGTTTTTACGTGAAAACGGAACAAACATCTATTCTCATAGACTTTCATATTTATAATATTAAAATCAAATTAAATCATAAAATATTCAAAAAAACAAAAAACGTGTGATCTTCTACACACCCTACTATAAATAAATAAATAAATAAATTATTTTTTATTTAACAACTATGTATACCATTTAGTAAACAAATATTTATCAAATTGTAAAACTTTGTTTTGTTCTGTAAACAGAACTTTAATAACAAAAAATCTTTAACTAAGTATTCCCATATGGGCACCGCAGTCGAAAATAGGTTATATAGCAGATTTACAATCTACCTACGTTATATAAAAAACATCAAAAGGTAAACGTAAGTTGCCACCACCACCAAATATAGCTAAAAAAAAACAACTCCAATTTTATTCATGATTTATTTATCACCATTACTTAAAACAAATAAATAAAACCAAACGGTTAAATTAAAAGCGAAAGCGAAAAAAAAGAGAAAAGTCTCACAATTGAGCCACTACTTCGACAAAAAAGTCATTAAAAAAAACATCAGGTCACTAATTTCTAGCTTTACTCAACCAAATTCAACATAAATCCGTCATAAATTCATACAACCATTGGTTATCAACCAAAATACTTGAAAAGTTGTGAAAATATAAACAATTTTACGGTTATTTTATGAATAAATTAACTACTAGAATGAGAATACTTCAATTCAAAACATTGGTTACACAATAAATGCTTATTAAAAACAGCAATTTACTATGAAATAAATATTTTAAATATTTTTTTGACAAAAATTGCATTTTTTTTTTCATAATTTATATGGACCAATGTCTGCTTATTGTTAGAATAAATAAATAGGAAGAGACATTCAATGTCTGTCTTCATATAAAAAAGCGTGCCACTTATTTAACTAATTAAGTAATTCTAACAGTATCTCAAAACAGCTTTTTATAACTAAAAAGTTCTAAAACTTATCCTATTTTAGGAAAATATTGTTTTCTACCGATATTATGTGAGGTAGAAAGAAGTTAGTGACAAATCACTCTTCGTTCACCAAGTGAATGTTTTATTTCAGATTTTTAATACTAAATTTCTGTGTCACCTGCTATATAGGTTGTGAACCTATAGCCATTGCAGATTTTTATTCCCAAAAGCATTAAAATCTACAAGAATTGTTCTAGAAATGATTTAGATTTTATAACTATAATATTTTAAAGTATTTTTCACACACTAAGCAGTATGGTTATGTATAACAATAGATTTATTAAATGCCTTTTAAAATAAACACATTTTTTTTAATTTAAAAAATAGAAAAAAAAAACGGGAATTATATAAAATTGTTTAAAAATCGTAGTTATATCAATTCCAAATATCATACAAAACTAAATTTTCAAATGAAAACACTATTTTGATAAACAAAATTCAAAAGGTGTATGTTTGTATGACCCATACATTAAATGCTCCAAAAGGAAATGAAACCAAATGGATACTTCTCACTTAATCAATCAATCTTATTATAATACTAAAAATACCTGCTAATAAAAACATCATACAAATTTCATACATTTCTTAAGGAAATGAAGAAAAATGTCAAAACAGCAAGTTTCACAAGAACATACATAAATATACATATATTTTCATTTAACTAACTCTTCTCTTGCATATAGCAGGGAAGACCGTAAGAACTTAGCATTAAGACACTCTATTCTCTGGCGGAATTTAACGCCACTTCTCACCAAAACAGGGTAATAAAAATAAATTAAATAATATGATCATTCCCCTGATCGAACAAAAAATCATCGTTTACAGACAGACTGCTGTCTTATTTTATATTCGTATTACATACAAATAAAATATATGTATACAATATACATTTACTTAGTGTCTTAACACTATGTTCTCTATAAATACATATCTATAATTAATAATTAGAAACAATCGTACCAAATGATTATATCATAAAGGACGAAATTGAGAATTATTATGTGTAATATATTGTAATAAGGAAATATTTACTGATAGCAACACTGTATATTATAAAATAAATAAATTGCAACACGTTCTTTAGTAGAATATATTGCCTATGGTTCTCTAAGATAGAGAAAACCACAAATAATATAATCTATGAATCAAACGATATGGTAATTAATATCCATTTTTTAAATCCAATGAATAAAAGGAAATTAAAATAACACCTTCCTTTGATTATCGCAATTTTTAACACATTTTAAATGTAACTCTTAAGCCAGATTAATAATAGCTTTTCTGAACTTTTGCACAATAATCAAAAGCATAAAAAAATCCTAAAATCAAATGGCCATGTCTCATCAACCGTACTGCCGTAATCACACGATTGTCCCATATTTAACAATAATCACCAAAATTACTAAGAAAACATAACGTAATTCCAACATATTACACATAAACATAATATAAATAATAAAATAAAAAAAAACACCGCATGAGATACCATTGATACCTTTGAATGAAATCAGTAATTATTTGAAAAGCTGACAGTCCTCAGAAATGGTTTTCTCTTCGGCCAGTTTATTGAAATGGTCTATTAAAGCTTCTATTGACATCTCTCCGTGGACCTTATTATCTCTTGTGCGCACGTTTACTGTGTTCGAGTTTTTCTCACGATCTCCCACCACTGGAATTAAAATTAGACAGTCAGATATTAAAATAAGACATTATAAATGTAGTACTGGGGCTAATTCAATGAAAATTGGAATATTTTTTTGTTTCACGTTGTATCTCACAGTCGCTTATAGTAAACTAGTGTTAACATACTATATTTTCGATGCACCTTTGATGTTGGAGAGAAAGTATCGAACCCACAAACCAGACACTATGACACGACAACCTCCATTATTAGTTAATAAATGAAAAGTTAGAGTAAATACAGGACCAAGGTACGGTAAAATGTTAATTTTAAAATGATTTGTCATACTTTATCCAGGTATCTAGAGGTATGTTTTTAGCTTTTAACGGATTGCGTGTTGAGTGGCGGAACTCAACACCGCGCTTTGCTTTGGTACCGTGATTGAAGAGATGAAAATATTAATATATAGTAGTGACTTCAAAATTATATTCAATTATCTAACAAAATAATTAACATCACCTAATATATAATTAAACTGTGCCAGCTGTGCATTCCTCACTTTCTTGTTCAATGTGTCGCCGGCGTCTGTGTCTACTTCCGACATGAAACCGCTTGCAAACAGCTTTTCGTTCACCTGTTGATAAATAATGTAGGTTTTAACCACTGAGCTTAAAGGGAATTGTAACTTAAGCTTGCAAAGGATGTAGTGCTATAAATTTATAATATAGAAATAAGTTTAAGCGAGCAAAGCCGCGTTTGAGTCTTTAGTATTATTATAAACTTACTTTAACAGCATAATCATCAAACGCGGGTCCCACAGGAACCACGCACGCCTGCCGCGGGCTGAGCCAGAACGGCCACTTGCCGGCATACGACTCGCTCAAAATGGCCATCATCCGCTCCACGGAACCCAGCACCGCACGGTGAATTATCACTGGACGTTTCTTTTCACCTGTTTCACTAGAATTGGGAAAATATAGGTTACATTTTAGCATTGAAGTAGGAAATAAATAGTACATTTTATAAAAATAATAAAACATTTATAAACAGAAAGAATTTTTAAGATATTACGTAACGTAACGTATAAGAATATACATATACTTTTTTTCTTAATTTGAATCCTTATATGAAATTATACAACTTCAAATATTTGTTAAGATTTCACTTGATTTTTTCTTTGGTCATAAATGAAATTTAATAAAGTTTGATAAAAAGATTCGCGCTTTGTATTATTACTAAATAATTGATTTTTCCAAGTGGATATCAAACCCAGAACCGTCGCGTTCGAAGTCCATATGCTGTGCCACTGCACTACGATGACAAAAAATATTTGTATAATAAACATAATCATACATACCTAATATAACTCAAATTAAACCTCTCAGGCAACTGGAAGTCTAGCTGTATGGTCGCACACTGATGTGATCTCCGCAAAGCGTCTTGTATGGTAATGTCTATTTTTGGTCCATAGAATGCACCGTCCCCGGGGTTAAGTTGCCACGGACGACCAAATTTGTTGAGTGAATCTTCTAATGCCTGGGGAAATATTTAGATCACTAAGTATTTGACAAAAAAAAAACTATAAGTATACATACACATATTATCAATTTTTTGCCAATTTCAAAAATTAATTTTTATTCTGTACTAGCTATATGAAATTCATGAAAGATCAATTTAGTATAATTCTTTATACTTTCGAATGGTATAAAAATGTAACAAAAAAAAACTTACTTTCTCTGCATTCTGCCAGGTATTTATATCACCTAAATACTTTTCAGGGCGGGTTGACAACTTCAATTGGAATGTGAAGCCGAACTTTGAATACACAGCCTCCAGGAAGTCTAGGCAGCCAAGCTATAATAAAAGAATATCATTAATTATGAAACAAATTATTTGGAATATTATGTAATTTTTATAGATGGTCTTATTCTCCTTTTTAAATTATTGTTTTAATATTAAAAATCATAATAATAAAAAACAATAATAGCAACAGCCGTTGTGGCGCAGTGTCACGAGCATGCTGTAAACGCAACGTTAATGGGTTGAATTCCCATACGGGGGAAAGAAATATTTATTATTTCAATTACCATGTGTCCAATAGCACTTTAAAAACTGACGAGTTCAACAGGAAAGTACACTCTATCAAACAAAACTCTGAAATAAAGTTTATTACTATAATATTGCAAAATCTAAGCATGTTTTCAGCAAAGTGTATATTTTAATAATATGGAAGTAATGTAAGTAAAATATCAATACAAACCATTTCTTGTTCAATATCTCCGGGGGCACAGAATATGTGAGCGTCGTCCTGCTGGAAGCGCCTCACGCGGGTCAACCCCGTCAGAGCGCCGCTAAGCTCGTTGCGGTGCAGAACGCCAAAATCCGCCATACGGAGTGGTAGTTCACGCCAAGAGCGCGTACGGTTGTCGAACATTAGGCTGAGGAGGAACATTGGGTTGTTTATTTTAGTTGTCACTTTGTGTTGATAAAATACCTCACCTGCACAATTTTCTTAAAATTAAATACTAAGTTTTGCTTCACATAATAATCTAAAGTTAAAAAAAACATGAATCTCACCAATGCCCAGGACAGTTCATGGGCTTCAAAGCGAAAGTCTCCTTCTCCACGTCGAAAGAGAACATATTCTCTGAATAGTGAGCCCAGTGACCCGACGTCTGCCATAACTTCGAATTGTACATATTAGGCGTTACTACCTCTTGAAAACCGCGTTTTCTGTAAAAAAAATAGAAAATTTATCTATATTATTAAAATTACAGAATATTATCTGTTCCTGTAAATAAATAGTGGATAATGACGGATTTTTTTTCTTACCCTTATCCTGCTATACAAAGGCAGAGGAAACCTAGTGTTAAGACAATTCGTTAGTGTTGTGCGTGTGAGAGAGAAGAAAATTAATTTATTAAATATTTCCTTTCCCCAAGTAGAAACCACAACCTTTCGCGTGGGGAATGGCGGAGAGTATCTTAACACTCCCGGTTCTCAGGTTCACTGCGCGAGCCAGCGTTAAGTTTTTTTTTAATGGAAAAAGGACAAGGTAAACGAGCTTAAAAATAATTACATATAAAAAATATATATTTACCTATACTGATCTCTAATAAAACTGACGAGTGTATTATAAATATGGGCGCCACGTGGTTGGAAGAAACACGATCCAGGCGACAGTTCGTGGAAGAAGAACAGCTCCTGTTCCTGTTGGTATTAGGTTCGATTTATAACAATATAAACAGAATATTATAATTAGTATATTTCTTTATTTGGACTAATTAATTCTTAACGTTAGCGAATTTCAACATCATTCTTTGTTAGCTTTCAATTGAAATTATGTCATTGCCTCTTTATTAGGTTTTAATTATATTTAGTAATGTACATTATTGAGGTCAATATGTATTAATAAAAAATATTTAGTTTTTAGTTAAAAACTTTTAACACATTTTTAAAAAATACTTCAAAGTTTAATGAACATATAGCCATCATCGTCTTGGAAAGCTGTTCTAATGAGAAGAGACAATAACAAACAACAAAATATTATCTTTCTATTCTTAAAAAAATTCGTCATTACATTTTTAATATATCCTATACAAGTTAAAGGGGAAATTGCCTTATTCACCATGGTTGGCGCTAGGCCTACGTTCAGCAGTGGACGGCGATAGGGTGATTAAAAAAAATACAAGTTAACCTACCTTCCCAATCTTCCTATGATCTCGTTTGGCAGCTTCCTCCTGTATTATCTCCCATTCTTTCAGTTGTTTAGGTTCCGGGAACGAAACCCCGTACACCCGCTGTAAGCTTTCCGCGTCTGCTCTACCCTCCCAATATGTAGCGGAGTTCTAAAAAAATATTGTTATTTAAAAAAGTGGGAAACGATGTAAATATAATACCATGGCGATGTAATCCCGAAATAAAAAAATATCAGTCAATGAATAAAATCTTTAAATATTGAAAGAGTTACTTCGAAATAGAAAATATATCAATATTCTAGGATTTTTTAAAAGTTCTTATTATATTAAAATAATAATCTAATAAAAATTTACGTTAGATTCAGGCATCCTCTGTTATTTAATAGGCCGTAAATAAATGACGTGCGCTTTTAATTTTGCCTTAAAAAACACAAAAAACACATACCTTAGTAACTTTAACCGCCTTAACCTTCCCAGTGTGTCTAACATGAGGACCCCTACATAGATCTATGAGGGAACCACATCTGTACACTGTAGTGGTAGCTGTATTGACTTTTTCATTCAAAATCCTAACTTTGAAGGGGTTATATCCAAACATTTCCATTAATTGTTCTTTAGTGAGTTCCAGACGTTCGAATTGCTGTTTCTCCTTAGCTATCTTCTTCACTAGGCCTTCTACCACGTGGAAATCTGATGATGATATCTGTTTAAAAAAAGATTATTGCTTAGAAAAGTAAGAAAAATAAAAATATATAAATAGTTTTGCCATAAAGTGCTATTGCAACAATATCCATACATTTAGAAAGAATTAGAAAACAATGCTAATTACTTTTTGTTTGACATTAACGAAGATTTACAATTAAAAAAAACCTGTATAAATCCTATCAAAATAAATTTAACTATTACCAAGATTAATTCACGCAAAAAGATTACTTTAAACTAGGCGAAAATGGTGACACCAGATATTATACCTAGGACATATTTTAATGTTCATACATTTATATAAGTGGAGTGTCACTAAATAACTTATTTAGGCCCCCTCTTGGCCTCCCCAATCTTCCCTGTACAGCTTCACGCAAGCTCCCGCAGTATCCCGCAGCAGCTACTCAACACGAAATGGCTCGAAAACTTCGGCGTAAAGTGGGGAACGGAGTGTCTTAATAGTAGGTTCCCTCTTCTACCCTGCTGTATGCGGGATAAAGCGTGAAGCTGATAAAAAAATATAAGTAACATATTATATATTTAATTAAAACAATCCTATTTATAAATCCATGCGTAACTTGAGACCTAGAAACACTAATCTAGCCGTGGGTATATTTAGACGCTGCATATACCACGCCTATATAGTATATTAATATAGGACATCCGTAAGGCACGTTTACTTTTAAATCGCTTTACAACGTGATAGACGTGTGATTCGATAGTCTATGCGGTAATGGGTTCGATTATTAATACAAACAAACATACTATTAAAACAAATAAATTATACTATTTGGAAAACAGTAATATCTGTATAATATAAAGAAAAACATAAATTTAAATTTTAATATTTTAGTTAAAGTTTTATTTTAGTTTTAAGTTAAAGTTAAAAATTTTCCCATAAAAAAATTGCGCGAAACAATAGATTGTCGGGGCCATCGTGGCACACCATTTAACTGTAAGCTGTAATGGTTTTGGGTTCGATTTGAACTCAACTGCAGAATGAATTGGTAATGTTTCCACCTTCTGTTAAGGAAACAAATTTTGCCATTGAGATCTGCAACTCAACACTGCAATTCCTCTCTCTCATCACTAAAATTCCTATAATTCAGCCCGCCACATAAAAAGACTTATTATCTTAAAACATGTTTCTATCACGTATATAATAAATGTAGTATTTTGTGATAAATTAAAATTTTAGGAAAAACATGCTATTAGGAATTCCGATTAAAATATTTGTAGTTATAAAATCCAAAGGTCAATATTAATGAAAGATGAATCATCATATTTATTACATGTACGAATGTAGCGAAATTATAATTATATACAAGTACTAGCGTCCCGCCCGTGGCTTCGCTTGCGTGAACTACGTTATTATTAATTTCTGTCTCCATGAGTACCTACGTCCTATAAGTGACGTCCATGCAAAAATTGAGACTCCATTTGTAGTAACGAAGTTTCATACAAACTTTTAACCCCAAAAACAACCTCTTAGAAGTCGAATATTCCAAATTCTTAGAGAGCATCTACGTCCTATAAGTAACTCCTATGCACAATTTGAGATTCCTAGCATATGTAGTTTCTGAGATTTCGTGATGAGTGAGTGACCTTTCGATTTTATATATATAGATAGATTATAGGTTAGGTAGTTATAAAGCACTCTCAACACTCAGCTCGATCCTGGCGATCTTGAGATGCCGTTGTAATCTATGAATTAAAACTCTATCTCAAAATCGATCTCAGAGTTGAGAGTGATTTATAAAACGGGCCTTAGCACGATTCACTTCTTTCAATCACCGCTTTTCGTGCGAGTGTCGAATAGCGTAATTCAACGCTGACTTTCGTCTTTGCCAGTGAAATGAAAATAATTCATATCTCCGAGTGCGGATAGAACCCACAATCTATGCTATATATATTTGATACAATGTTTGTAACAGATGTAACAACAACAAATGACACCCATTAGAAATCTTACCATCATATACGTTTTATAATTAATTTAAATGAAGCCCATAGTACATATTCATATATTTATAGAAGTAACATGACTAGCAAGACGGACGGACATAGGAAAGTACTGACTTGTTTTATTTTGCCATTTTAAATCCAGATGGGTCTTACCCCATTATTATGAAAAATTAAATAAAAATAGAAACACAAGAAGTCTTATTATTAATATATATAATATATAAAAAAATATACTTACTCCTTTCTCTGGATAATGCATATCATAGTAGAATCCTTCTTCTATAGGTGGACCATAGCATAAATGACCACCATATACCTTTGGAAGAAAAAAAAATTAATTAATAAAATATATACTTTGATACGGTTCAAATTAAAAGATTCTTTGTGTTGTAAAAGTCTATTTATAAAGGAAGGCTATAAGATATATTATATCAGGCTAATCTTTACAAACCATTCAATTTTATCTACAGTCAAAGTTACTAGGAATAGGAGTTAGTCGTGTATAATCTCTCTCTCAATTTTTTTTCCATTGGCCAAGTGGTTGAAACCACGTATAAAATGAATAACATAAAAAATTACAATAGTTAGAAAATTATAATAATTATTTTAATATCAAACAAGCTTTATTTAAACAATTGGTTTGGCTTATTATATAAAAACTTCTCATGTTATATGAGGTGAATACAAAAAAAAACAATTATATTGTACAGTTTCTTGTACAATTAATACATTTTTCAATATCCAAAGTCTTATTTAAAATTTAAGAATAGTAAACGATAATAAATTCATGTGAAAATTGTAAATAAGTTTAATTTATATTTCTCAACTCAAAACACGTCAAATTTATGTTGAAAAAAAAGAAAACGACAGTAGAAACCAAAAGCTACATAAAGAAAAAAAGATCATTCAAGAGACTTTCTTTTTTTTTCTTTTTCTTTTCTTCTTATTTGTGCAAATTAAAAAAATCACTCACTTTCATTAAAGAAACTGAATTATAAAATATTAAATCAAATTTACAAAAGGTTAACTTGATAAAGTATGAGATCAATTTTACAAGTAAAATTCGATTTACAGTCTGTTAAAAGTCAAATATATTATGAACAAGGACAATTACATATTCAATTGTACTAAATATTTTGAACCTTGAATTTAAAGCATTTGCTATTCTACACAAAATAAAAAGATGGACAAAACATAACCTTCAACTTTAAGCTTCATAAGCTTGAGAGATAATTGATCAAAAATTGCTGTCATCATTGCAGATATTACTTAGACAAATGTTATTTTTATAGAAATAAATATTTTTGTTATGAAAGTAAAAAGTTGGTTTGGTTATAGGAGCTAATCTCAAAATCTACTGCATTAAATTGAAAACCAATACTGTATTGGATCAACCATTTATCAAGGAAGGCTATATTCTATTATCTTAATAGCTTTAGAGACAGTTGTGACACTTGGATAATTCCATCTTGAGGCAATGATATATTTTATATTTTCATTTTCCTCGCTCTGATAATGAGGCAATGTCCAATTAATACAGAATGCCCCTTGAATTGGGGAATGGAATTGTCTTAATGAGAACAGAGAGTCTTACTAGTCTAAGCTCAGGTTTCCTCTGTTTATCCTGCTATATGCAGGATACAGCATAAAGCTAAAATAATTAGCTGTATTGCACCCCACCTGTGATCACATTTACTTTAGAATGTGTACAGAAAATACAGAAGTGAAACCACCAGTTTTTTTTTTT